>JAGVVM010023168.1:0-25847 GCA_019149425.1 Psidium friedrichsthalianum | reverse complement strand
AAAGCCACGAGAAAAACACCCGTGATCACAGTGGACTCTGGCTCTTCTTCTGATTCCTCAAGCAATGTCTCAGCAACTCCAGGCCACGGTGGGATTCCCGGTAACCCCAAGTTCCAACGCCTGTCTCTTGCTCGATCTAACCCTTGCGACAGCTGGCTCGAGCCTCGACAATCCCTTGATCTCCAACAAAGTGATGATCATCAAGGAGTCCTCTTGGTCGGACTACCGTGAACATGACGAGCTACGCCCTGCCGATGGGGTTTTCTTCTGCGCCTATTGCATGAAAAACTTTGCATCTTCGCAGGCGCTCGGTCGCCATCAGAACGCACACAGGCTGGAGCGTTCGATGGTGAAAAGGCAGCAAGAAATGGCTGCCATGAACAGGCAAAGGCGGCTTTCAACTATGACATATGGTTATGGTGATTTCAGTGCGCCCCACTTGAATATCCCTCTATTCCCTGCTTTCGGACAACTCAACCAACTGGCCACGCCGGGGTGGGGATGGATCAGCCCATGGTCCAAAGGGTCCAACCATCAGGGAGCCAGCCCGGGTCCTGGGTCGGGCAAAACGGGCCATGGGCTGGGCATCCGCCGATGATGGCGTCACCCCCACTAAGGCTGGACGGCATACTTTATGTTCCTGCTAATCTTAATAATAATTTCAACAATGGTGGATTTGAGGGTCAGTTTAGGTTTCTTCCTCCAGCATTTGATCATACCCAACAGGGGGGTGGTGCAATGATGCACAGCTTAAGAGGTCCTTCAAGCATTACCAGCCTGAATGTGCCAACGAGTGCGGTTGCTAACGGTGGGGGCAGCGGCAGCTGTGGCAATCATCATGTCCTGCCGGAGAAGAGGGATGATCGGCCAAAGACTGACCGTGGAGAACTAGATTTGAACCTTAAGCTATAAGTTCATTAGCAAGTTGATTCCCTTTTATTTAAGAAAATTGAAAACTCATCTCTGATTTTATTTTTTGTTGTAGGGGGTCATTATTGTTTCTCGTATGCATGTTGAAAGACTTGCAGCGGCGAATATTTTGAAATGCAACATCGTGCATAAGTTTAATGTGCTCACGAATCGAACAAATAATTGTCTTATTATTTAGTTGGGTCTTAATATTTTTGGTTTCGAGTATGTAATTTGATTGATTATTGGATTCCCTCATCTTCGATACTGTAATATTACGTTATGGCCGTCTTCAGTTGTCAACTCCAATTCAATTTGTTCTTTCCATAATTCTTAAACCCATCTCCAGTTATATTTACTAACAATCCATTAATCATCACAGCTGTGGTTTTCCGTTATTACATGATTCGAAGACGTCGGAGTGAAACGAATCACCGCAAAAATTATGGGCGAAGTCATACATTAAATTAGTTTCTATTAACATATAGATTCATTTCCTAATCAAACAAAAACAGCTTACCTTACATGGTGGAACAAATTTAGAAGTGAATAGAGTCCAACATAGCCAACTTGAAGTACTCCGACACCACCAACACCCCCACCCCCCCCCCCCCCCCAACCAACCCAAAAAAAAACAAATGAAATACGGGCCTGATTTGTTCACAAGCCTGCAGTAATCTGAAATGTACATTTCAATGATTATTGTTCCTATGGAGTCCGAATGATCTATGGAGTATTAAGTATAAAATGTGGATATTTAGGAATAAATTTACTTTTCTTGTCTTTATTCTTTACACTATTTTCATTGATAAAGAAATAGACAAAAAAAAATGATAAAATTTTTCTTTTCATGCCTTTTGACTTAAATAAAACAAAAAGCAATTCTATAGGGTCGAATAAAAATTGGATTGATGATTTCATATAATTTCTATAATTAGTGTGTGACTCGTAAGATTTTTTTTAATAGGATAGAATTCAAAAAAAAAAAAAAATTAACCCATCCCTATAGTGAATTAATAACTATAGAATTAATAATCAACTCACGTTTCATAAATCTAGCCCGGGCTTGAGCCAAAAATTGGTGGGCAATGCTTTTCGACATGGAACCCTTTCCAGGCCCTCCCGTCTGTCCTTTGCCTCTTAAGCTTGGACAATTAGAGCATGTTTGGTAACGTTTTTGTTTCAAGAAAGTGATTATGATTAAAATCACTTTTTTTATTCTGTTCTTTTAGAGAATCATAATGCGTTTGGTAACTACATAAAATTTTTGATTTTCGGTCGAAAATCATGCTAAAAAAGTGATCCTACAAAAGTGTCGTGAAAAGAGAATGGGAAGTCCATTGTTGAAAAATGATCCTAAAAAAGTGTTCTTTTTTTGAGAAACAACTTTTTTTGTTTCTGATTTTTTGTCTAAAAAGTATTCTTGGGAACAGAATCAGAAACAGAATTATTTGCGTTACCAAACATGTTTTTAGTCTTTTTTTGTTCTCGAGAATAAAAATAGAGGAGCAAAAACGTTGCCAAAGAGGCCATTAGTTAAGGATGCTCTCTAACCCAAATTGGTACTTTTGTCGGCTTCACAGAAATGGTAACTCCGTTCCTACCCTATTCTACACTGCAAGCATGCGATGAGTTAATTCATAAAATAAGGCTTCATTTATTTTGTGCAAAATAATTTCTAGAAAAATGTCTTCCAGATTTTTGGCGCTTTTGATTCATCGAAAATTAATGAGTCAAGGAAGACATTTTCCAATAATGGAAAAACACCTTCAAAAATCAGAAAATTGATTTTCTCTGTTTGAGAAGAGGAAAACATTTTCCCTTATCTTTCCTCCACCACTTATTCACATTCATTTTCTTTTTAATTTTTTTAATTCTGAATTTTTTTTACTATTATAATATTTTAAAATTTATAATATTTATAATATTATTTTTTCTATGTTTTCCTTTTCCTTTTTTCTTTATCTATCGATTGCTAGCCATAACTGCTTGTTGAAGGCCGCACGAGGCCAAGCTCAGTGGCCTATGGTGAGCTCACCACTATACCCTGCGATTGGTCATTGGCCATCACCAGGGTGGGCGACGGCGAAGAAGAAGGAAAAATTAAAAAATAAAAATAAAAAAGAAAAAAATAAAAATTCAGATTTTGTTAAAAACAAAAAATAAATAAAAATAAAAAGCTATTAAAAGAAGTGCACACGACATAATATTTTCCAATTCGTTGTCAGGTTTCAGCTGAACACTAGAAAATATTATTTTTTTCCTGAAAAATAACTTCTTGGAAAATATTTTCCAAAAACAGCTCATTTTTTGTAAAATGAACGGAGTCTATCTATTAAACTTAGATGTTATGGTTAATGTTCCATTTCGAAAAGGTATAGTGGTTAATTTTCCAAAAGTAGCTCATTTTTCGTAAAATGAACGGAGTCTATCTATTAAACTTAGATGCAAAATTTGTTTTAATAATGCTCCGCAAAATAATGTGGTTGATACTCTTTGATTTGTGTTGATTTGGTCATGCAACCATAATATGTGAAAATGACATTCTCTGTTTCCCATAGTATATGCTATCAAAACATGCTTTTGTCCCGACCTAAAAATTTCGATCGGTGAAAAATTTCCAGGTTAACGGATTATCAGGTTAATTGGATTAACTAACCTAATACGGACTCCCAAGCCCTACCGAATCACAACTTTGATTTTTTTTTTATCACGTGATTTTTGAATTTGGAGTCGCCATTAATCATTTTTTGGTAGGTCGATTAGAAACCTAAGTAAATTAGCGGGAGAACTAAATTACTTCTATGAACCAGAGATTATGAGTTCGGGGACTTGGTTACACTAGTTAATTAAAACTAATATCATTTCGGTACCTTAATTTCATGGATATCCTAATTTTGGCAACTCAAGCTTGGTTTACTTCTAAGGCTCTAGTGAGGTGTTCTCTTTTTGTATTTTCACTTTTTAGATGGAATGCATGGATAGTAATGGGTGCATGGATAAGCAAAACGTGAATAGGCAAATATAGACACGTGAATGTATACATGCAAACGTGGACATGCGATCATGAACATGCGAGCATAGATGTACAAATATGATATGCAAACGTGAACATACGTTACATGAGAACATGAACACGCAAATACGACATACGAACGTGGACATGAGGATGCGACATATGAATAAATTATCAAAAATAGGATTAGCCAGTCGAAATGGCCCCTTTCCTAATTTTTTAGGATTTTTCTGAATTTCCTGAAATTTTTTAAGACAATTTACCTATGAGGGAAAAAATCGTCATTTTTGAAAAGATGAGGAAGGAAAACCATCAAAATAGGATTAGCTAGTCGAAATGACCCGTTTCCTAATTTTTGGGATTTTTTTGAATTTCTTGAAATTTTTCAAGACAATTTACATATGAGGGGAAAATCGTTATTTTGAAAAAATTAAGAAGGGAAATCTACAAAAATAGGATTGGCTAGTCGAAATGGCCAATTTCCTATTTTTTGGGATTTTTCTTTTGAAATTTTTTTTCTGCATGAATATGCATGAATTAATGATAATACGAATACGTATGCGGCATGGCAAAGGATGCATGAGCTAGACTCTATGAAATGCACATGATGACATTTTTTTTTTGTATTTTCGAATGCTTAGGCTTCCTATTCTGGGGTTTAATGGTGCAGAAATTAAATTGCAGAAAGTAAAGGCAGTAAATAAAGAACCTCCAACGGGTGGGTCGACCTTCCCATTCTGGGGTTTGATGGTGCATGAATTAAATTATAGAAAGTAAAGGCAGTAAATAAAGAACCTCCAACGGGTGGCTCGGCCTTGGCTTGGCCTACCTATTCTGGGGTTTGACGGTACAGAAATTAAATTGCAGAAAGTAAAGGCAGTAAATAAGAAACCTCTAATGGGTGGGTCGGCCTTCCCATTCTGGGGTTTGATGGTGCAAAAATTAAATTGTAGAAAGTAGAATATAGTAAATAAAGAATCTTCAACAGGTGGCTCGGCTCACCAATTCTAGGGTTTGATAATACAGAAATCAAAATATAAGAGATGGAATACAAGAGATCTTTACACCACCAAGTATGGGGCAGAATCTGCTACAATTTGGAATTCGGATCTTTTAAGCAAAAAATACAAAAAATTGCAATACGAATACGACATGTGAATATGACACGGTATAATGGAAATTTAAATCAATCCACTAAGGTAACGACATTCTCGAAGATTTTAATGATTAGGATCGTTACCTGATTTGACGGATTTGATTGCCGAATTCGGATATCATGTCACCTTATGGATCAAGATTGTGGCTCGAACGACGGGGATGAACTCGTGACTTATGTTGATCAATAGAGAAATTGGTGATGGTAAACCTAGATTTAAACTCCCACTATCTTCAAGACTCTCTTTTGGAAAAGAATTCTCTTTCTCTTTTTGTTTTTTTTTTCTCTCTAATTTTTCTTCAATCTCCCAAAACCCTCTCAAACATTTCAAATTTTCTCTAAAAAAAAAAAATACTTCCTCTCCAAGCTCTCTTCTTCGTCCTTTTATAGCCCACTCATTTATCTCTCATTTTAATTTCTCCACTAACTCTGTCTTTCATTCTAATTTCTCCATTAACTCTTCTTCATCTTCATCTTCCCTTCTCCATCTCTATCTCACATTCTAATTTCTCCACTAACTCTTCTTCATCTTCATCTTCCCTTCTCCATATCTATCTCCCATTCTAATTTCTCCACTAACTCTTCTTCATCTCCATCTTCCCTTCTCTATTCTCATCTTATTTTCTCCATCTATTCTTCTCTATTCTAATCTTATTTTCTCCATCTATTCTTCTCCATCTTCCATTCTCTATTCTAATTTCTCCACTAACTCTTCTTTTAGTTATTTACAAAATAATCCCTCAAGTGTTAGGTATTTGCACTCTAGTCCTTGCAAAATTCAACTAAGGCCCTTTTACAAAATTAAGTCATTCTAGGTACATTGGGCCAAGATGAAAATTCAGACTATTAGAGGATAATGTCACAACTCCTACAAATAAAATAAAAATAAAATGACTTGAATTGGATTTTTTTAGGGCCGATTCGAGATTATGCTCATGAAGGAACATATGACCGCGAATTGTATTTTTTGAATTTGTGATGGCCAACATGAAAAGGGAATTAAAATAAAAATATTGACTATTTTTGTGTATTTTTGTGGCCTCAAATGTTATTTTTACCGAATTTTCAAACATTTTTGTATTTTTTGAAAATATTAAAAAATGAAAAAAATATGAAAAATTATTTTTATTCAAAAATGGTGGCCTAGGCTTGGCCAATGATTCCAAAGTTAATTTTGTGACTTTCTCATTTTTTTCTTGATTTTCTATGAATTTTTCAAAAGTAAAAATACAAGAAAATACTGAAAATATGAAAATTTATTTTTTGGTCAAAATTAGTTCCCTAGGCTTGGTCAGGGTCTCTAAAGTTGATTTTTTAATTTTATAAATTTTAATGGATTTTTTTATTAATTTTCGAAAGTAAAAATGCCGAAAAATACTTAAAATATGAAAATTTTATTTTTTTTATTCAAAATTGGTTCCCTATGCTTGGCCCAGGTCCCCGAAGTTGATTTTTTAATTTATGAATTTTTATGGCTTTTTCATTAATTTTAAAAAAGAAAAGGTGATTAAAAATCAAGTGTCAACAACTGCCCCTCTTTGAAAGGAAGCTCGGTAGATGTTCATTTAAAAAACGAGATGACACCTGAATCCTAATCGACTCAAACCTAAAAAGATAAAAAGAGTTGTGACATGCGATCTCTAATACCTCTCTGTGCCAGTTCTGATCCAGACCGAACTTGCGAAGGCTCTAAGGGAGAGATAGAGAGGAGAGTCAAGGGTTTTACCTGAAGCTTACCTGCCCGGCCCGCGGTTGTTGCTGACTGATCTGTCGATGATGGATTGAAAACCTAGGGATTCGTTATAAGAAAACCTTAGGGGGATTGAATTTGAACCCGTATGGTAGGTCACCCTATGGCAGATTCCTAATAAAAGGATTCTACTGATTAAAAAAAGATTTGACCCATATGGTAGGTCACCCCATGAAAGGATTCTAGTGGCAATCTATCCTATCTAGAGGATTCGCATGCATTTTAACCCATATAGTGGGTCGTACCATGATAGAATCCTAGTGAAAGGATTCTACTGAGCGGTTTACCTAATATCGGGTTCACCGAAGAAAATGTCTGTAAGAAGGACTTTGTGCCTGTAGGAAGGACTTTGAAAATGGTTCATCCGATGTGGGATCTACCGAATGAGTGCATATAAGAAGGACTTTATACCTATAGGAAGGACTTTGTGCCTGTAAAAAGGACTTTGGTGCCTATAGGAAGGACTTTGTGCTTATAAGAGGGACTTTTGAAAATGGACCGTTCCGTATTAAGGTTTCCAATGGAAGGGCTCCAGAGACGGCATATCCTATAAAAGGGCTCGTCTATGTGGTGCCTGCAACTCAGGACTTGGGAATGTGTCATTCTGTGTTAGAAGTCACTAATGACTACTTAAATGTCACATTTTTTTTGGGTAGACAGAAGAGGTATTGACTAAAAAAATGATTTTTGGGTGCCAATCTGAGATCTGGGGAGATTAGAAATCCTGCGAAAGCTCAAACCCAAATTAACTTACCATGAAGGGTGCCATTCTAGGATCTGGGGAGACCGAAAATCCTGCAGAAGCTCAAACCCAATTTTGTTCTCTTGTTGCCTTAAAAATAAGCCAGAGAGGCAGAGATCAAAGTATCTCAAACATTTCTATTTTCGAGACGAATCATGCTTCATTTGAAGAAAATGGATACCTGTATGTGCTACAATGGATTCGAGTACCCTGACAATCATCAGAATTCATTCTCTTGAAAGGTTGAGGTTGAAAATATGCTTACCTGAGGATTTGGAAGAAGCGCCTGGTGGTTTCTCGATAACTAAGCTTATTCATTCAATAATCGCCAAATGAATTTCGATACCTTGGAAAGTGACTCGAACATCGTAAATGTGTTACCTGCCAAGCAGTGTCAGAGGTAACATGTGCAAGCATTTTCATCAATGACTTCATCGGTTCACGCAAAACTATTCAGCTAAGTTTGCAATAATTAGAAATAGTCTGTGTAATAACTCATGATGCAATCAATCAAAATGTGGATCATGCTTAATTATTCTGTCACGTTTGCATTACCAATTCTGTTCAAGGAGGTTATCATAGTATGAAAACCTCTAATGTAATATGAATGGGGACTTCAGTCTGAAAAGGCTTTCTCTCACTCTCGAGAAAGGCCGTTTATCCTGGTTGCAGGATTGAAAAGAAATCACTCAATCTTACCATCATCGTATTCAACAAGGGTCTGAGTAATCTCGTAATTGGTACGATCAAACCGATCTGGAGGTCTTGATAAGGACCATAATGTAGGCTGGGCCAAAGGCTTACCAAAGGGGACTCTTTTGAGCCAAGGTCATTAACAAAAAAGTCTTCATCATCTGCTCCGGGTTTACAAGTCAAGAACCCTGCAAAAATAAGAGAAAAGTAATCTTGCTCGTACACTTCCAAGCGATGCTTAAAATTATTCAACTCTACGTTAACTCAAGCGCCTTAATCAGAAAAGACTTTCACGGGTTGTAACGTAGGTTGGGATTGTGGACTAAGGAAATAAAAGGCTTATTTGGCTTAGAAAATATATGAGGTGGGTTTGACGTTGGTGATCATCGCATTTTTATCACGCCATCATTGTATGGTGTCAACTTCTGCTGAGAATGGTGTCAACTTCTGCTGATACCATCGTTGCTACTGAACGGTGTAAACTTCAACTGAGTATATTTTGCAATTTGACTCATTCGAAGAGTTTTCTTTTGCAACCAGATAACATTAGGGATTTACAGAAGGAGACAATATGTTTTCACTGAGTTTTCTAAGGCATTCAAAAATGAACATTGATTTGAATGGGCATTGGCCTTGCTTTTGACCGGCGCTTTGCTTTTTCATGCATAGGGACTGGCTTTTCTTCTTATTCTTCTTCTTTCTTTTTTTTGAGTGGATCTTCTAAGGATTGTGCCGTATACACATGCATACCCAAGATCTAGTACATTGAAGAGTTAACTCAAGAACTCTATGTAGACCTACTTCTCTTGAGCTCTTTTGCTTTGAGGTGGCGCCATCTTCATCTTGGAATGAACAATGATCACCAATGAGGTTTTAAGAAATGAATATGCAGGCTTAATTAGGCGATACAAAGGTTAAAAGTGTATCGAATAGAAAAATGAATGCTTTTCGTCGTCCTAAAGCACTTGAATTACCGTACGATGTTGAAAACAAAGAAACACTCGAAAATTGATGTTAGTCCGGGCAAGAAAATTTCTAACCATTTATCTCCTATTGCTGTTGGTACTTCCTCCATTTGGCCTCGATGTGGGGGTGATTTTGATAGGGATTATGAAATGACACTGTCGCTCAAATGAGTTATTAATGGTCACCTATAGTGTTTAGGATAGAGAAGTGATCACCTCCTTTCCTTCGGCTATCGTACCTTTTGCGAGAAAACCCATTGCCTTGGGGAATGCGGAATTATTTAGCACACGACTCACTGTGGCTTAAAATGTAGGACATGTGTAAAAATGACTTGCTTTTTATCATCCTGTCATACCCCATTCTACACATTCGATGCATTATGTGCAATTTATGCTCTAAGTCAGAATTGACAAATTAAACATGCAGAATAGTCATGCATAAACCATGGAATGTGTAAATACAATGCCAATGTGACAGTTTTTAGCATCACACGTGTTTACAGAATGTGCAAGTATGAAAGAAAATTCTCAAGAATGGAAGAATTTGAATTGCCCATGAACATGTGGGCGGATCGAACAAATTGGGAGTCTACTCCTTAAGTCGAGGAGTGGCTTGTCTTTGACTTTGCCCCTGCACAATGAAATGTATGGGTGAAGGAGCATTTTGACTTGTTTAATGTTGACAACCATCATGGTCATCGGTCAAATGCCCTCTTTGACTCTGGCTGCAGCTCCTTGAATCACCGTCGATTTCCTGTCGAAGAAATGGATTCACCTGAGGAAAGTACCATATTAGGGGATATCATTGGAATGAATACATTTCACCTATACCAGTAAATCCGCATCAGTGGGACCCTCAATAGTGATTTGGTGGCTTGTTGATTCGAAAGCTTTCCCTGAACCTGGATCACATGAAACAAATGTGTGTATGCATGAATGCATGTAGTAGCCCTAAAGTGACTCAGATTCTCCAAAAGATAGCCAAATTGGCTCCTGCTTTCATTTCAAGGATGATACTGCTTGTCTGCATCTGCATTTACAGGATATCCTAATTCTTTCCCATCCATATTTACAAGAATCAAGGCTCCCCCAGGAAGGACCTTTTTGACGACATAAGGACCCTCATAATTTGGGGTGAACTTGCCCCCCGAATGAGAAACATTTGGAAGTATCTTTTTCACTACCAGATCTTCTACTTCAAAATTTCTAGGCTTGACTTTTCAATTGAACGCTTTGGCAACTCTTCTCTGGTAGCTCTGACTGTGACATATTGCCCTCAGACGCCTTTAGTCGATCAGGTTCAACTGCTCATATCTCTGCTGCGTCCACTCAGCTTTGGAGAGTTTGACTTGGGACAAGATCCTTAGAGAGGAGATTTCAACCTCCACCAGTAGAACTGCCTCCATACCGTAAACTAGGGAATACGGGGGTTACCCCAGTCGAGGTCCGTATCGAAGTCCGATATGCCATCAACGCGTATGGCAGTCTCTCATACTAGTCTCTGTAATTCTCTGCGGTTTTTGCCAGAATTTTCTTGATGTTCTTGTTTCCCGCCTCCACAGCTCCATTCATTTGTGGGTGATAGGGAGACGAATTAAGATGTCGAATGTTGAAAGCTTGTAACAGACCATCGACTATCTTATTATTCAAATTGGAGCCATTGTCTGTGATTATCGCTTGAGGGGCCCCATTTCGGGAGATCATATCCCTTCTGATGAATCTGGTTACATTCTTTGCTGTGACATTCGCATATGAGTTTACTTCAATGTACTTCGTAAAATAGTCGATCGCCACCAAGATGAAGTGGTGCCCATTGGAAGCGCGAGGGTGAATGGGACCGATCAGGTCTATCCCCCACATGGCGAATGGCCAAGCCTCAGACATCTGGTGGAGCTCATTCGGGGGTGCGTTGATTCTGTTGCCGTATACCTGGCACTGATGACAGGACCTTACATGTTAGTTACAGTCCGCTTCCATGGTCATCCAATAATAACCAAGCCGCATGATTTTCTTTGCGAGGAGGTGGCCGTTCATATGAGGATGGCATATCCCTTCATGGATTTCCTTCATGAGCATGTTTGCTTCTTTAGCGTCTACACATCTCAATAGGACTGAATCGAAGGACCTTTTATAGAGAGTTTACCCGCTCAGGAAGAATTTGGTAGCCATCTTTGCTATGTACTTCTTATTCCCGATCTAACTCCCTTGAGGGAATTCTCCTTTCGAAAGATAATTCTTAATGTCATGATACCAGGGCTTGCCATCGAATTCGCCTTCCACCACCATGCGGTAGGCTAGCTAATCCATGACATTGATTTTTAAAGGCTTGATATTGAGCCTGTCCTCCACTTACAACAATGAAGATAGAGTGGCTAACGCGTCTGGAAAGTGATTCTAGGTCTTTGGCAGATATTCGAATGAAATTTCGTCGAAATTATCGGTTAACTCCTCTAGGAACTTATGATAGGGGATGAGCTTAGAATCCCTTGTTCTCCATTCTCCCTGAGTCTGGAGAATAATCAGCATGGAGTCCCCATAAACCTATAACCTTCGCACCTTCATGGTGATGGCTAATTGCAGGCCTAGAATACATGTTTCATATTCTGATATATTGTTGGTGCATGGAAATACCAACTTCGTGGAAACCGGATAATGTAGGCCGTCCGGGGATATCAGTACTGCCTCAGTTCCAAATCCGGCCAAATTAACGGCATCATCAAAATACATGGTCCACTTATCATCAAATAATATGAGGATTCGATCCTCCGCCTCCTCCTCATTAGGGATTGCAACCCTTATGAATTTCTGCCAACATGTTGGCTATGGACCGCCCTTCACTGACTTCTAAGGTGAACTCCTTATGTCAAATTCTGATAACAGTACTTGCCACTTGGCCAGCTTTCCCAATAAGGCAGATTTCTCCACTAAGTACTTAATTGGGTCGCATTCTATTACCAGCTGGATATGGTGGTGGAGGGTGTACTGTCTTAACCTATGGAGTACCCAGATCAATGCAACGCACGTCCTTTCAACCATCAGGTAATTAGCTTCCGACTGCGTGAACTTCTTGCTCAGGTAATGAACTGCTCGCTCTTTCCCGTCCTCTGGTCTCGTCTGGGCGAGTAGAGCTCCTAATGATTTCTGATAGATCGTCAAGTACAGAGTTAAGGGGATTCCCGGGGTTGGTGGTACTAATACTGGAGGTAGGATTAGATACTCCTTGATCTTTTCAAATACCTGATGGCATTCTGAATCCTAAATGACTTTGGCGCCCTTCTTGAGGAGCTTGAAGAATGGTTTGCCACATCAGAAGGCTGGGATATAAATCTGGCAATATAGTTTAACCGCCCCAACAGGCTTCTCACTTTCTTACTGAGGTTGGGTATTGATGTCCTATATAGCTTTGATCTTGGAAGAATCGACCTCGATACCATGACTGCTAACCACAAATCCAAAAGCTTTCCAGATCTTGCCCTAAATATGCACTTGTTGGGGTTCAGCCTCAGCTTATATTTTCGTAGACGTTCGAATAACTTTCTTAGCACCAGAACATGGTCTTCTCCTAGTCTAGACTTGGCAATCATTATCATCTACGTACACCTCGATTTCCTTGTGCATCATATCGTGGAATAGAGCGACCATAGCCCTTTGGTATGTCACCCAAGCATTCTTACCCAAAAAGCATAACCATGTAACAAAAGGGCCCCTGGTATTATGAATGAGGTTTTCCCCTTGTCTTCCTCCTTCAATAAGATCTGATTATAGCTAGAAAATCCATCCATAAAGGAAAACCGTTCGAACCCGGCTGTACTATTGACCAACACATCTATGTGCGGTAAAGGAAATTCATCCTTTGGACTGGCTTTATTCAGGTCTCGGTAATCGACGTAGATCGGATTGTGTCGTCTTTCTCATCACTGGCACGTGTGGTGATCCAATCGGCATAGGGGACCACTTCTATGAACCCTACCTGAGGAGCTTCATCATTTCCTCATCAATTTCTTAGAAAAATTCGGGCTTCGTTCACTTGAGCATCTGTTTTTTTGGCGGGATTTGGGTCAGTGGGCAGTGCATGCTCCACAATGTTGGGGTCCGAGGCCGGGCATGTCTACATACGACTAAACAAAGACATCTTGGTATCCTGAGAAGTTTAGTCATTATTCGGGCCAGCTTGGAGGGTGACAAGGACTCCCCAATCTTCACTTCTCTAATATTCTAGTGAGTCACCCAGGTTCATACCACCCCTGCCTCTTTGCTGTTAGACTAAACTTCTCAAGGAATACCAGATGTGTCTTTGTTTAGTCGTATGTAGGACATGCCCGGCCGCGACCCCAACATTGTAGGGAGCATGCATGCCCCTACTGACCCTAACATCCCGCCAAAAAAACAGCATGCTCAAGTGAACGAAGCCGAATTGTCATAAGAAAATTGATGAGGAAATGATGAAGCTCCTCAAGGTAGGGTTCATTAGAAGGTGGTCCCCTATGCCGATTGGATCACCAACATCGTGCCAGTGATGACGAAAGACGACACAATCCGAATCTACGTCGATACCGAGACATGAATAAAGCCAGTCCAAAGGATGAATTTCCTTTACCGCACATAGATGTGTTGGTCAATAGTACAGCCGGGTTCGAACGGTTTTCCTTTATGGATGGATTTCTAGCTATAATCAGATCTTATTGAAGAGGAAGACAAGGGGAAAAACCTCATTCATAATACCATGGGGCACCTTTTGTTACATGGTTATGCTTTTTGGGTTGAAGAATGCTTGGGGACATACCAAAGGGCTATGGTCGCTCATTCCACGATATGATGCACAAGGAAATCGAGGTGTACGTAGATGATATGATTGCCAAGTCCAGACTAGGAGAAGACCATGTTCTGGTGCTAAGAAAGTATTCGAACGTCTACGAAAATATAAGCTGAGGCTGACACCCCAACAAGTGCATATTTAGGGCAAGATCTGAAAGCTTTTGGGATTTGTGGTTAGCAGTCATGGTATCGAAGGTCGATTCTTCCAAGATCAAAGCTATATAGGACATCAATATCCCAACCTCAGTAAGGAAAGTGAGAAGCCTGTTGGGGCGGTTAAACTATATTGCCAGATTTATATCCCCAGCCTTCTGATGTGGCAAAACCATTCTTCAAGCTCCTCAAGAAGGGCGCCAAAGTCATTTAGGATTCAGAATGCCATCAGGTATTGAAAAGATCAAGGAGTATCTAATCCTACCTCCCAGTATTAGTACACCAACCCGGGAATCCCTTAACTCTGTACTTGACGATCTATCAGAAATCATTAGGGAGCTCTACTCGCCCAGACGAGACCAGAGGACGGGAAAGAGCGAGCAGTTCATTACCTGAGCAAGAAGTTTCACGCAGTCAGGAAGCAATACCTGATGGTTGAAAGGACGTGCGTTGCATTGATCTGGGTACTCCATGGTTAAGACAGTACACCCTCCACCACCATATCCAGCTGGAATAAGAATGCGACCCAATTAAGTACTTAGTGGGGAAACTGCCTTATTGGGAAAGCTGGCCAAGTGGCAAGTACTGTTATCAGAATTTGACATAAGGAGTTCACCTTAGAAGTCAGTGAAGGGGCGGTCCATAGCCAACATGTTGGCAAGAAAATTCATAAGGGTTTGCAATCCCTAATGAGGAGGAGGCGGAGGATCGATCCTCATATTATTGATGATAAGTGGACCATGTATTTTGATGGTGCGTTAATTTGGCCGGATTTGGAACTGAGGCAGTACTGATATCCCCGGACGGCCTACATTATCCGGTTTCCACGAAGTTGGTATTTCAATGCACCAACAATATATCAGAATATGAAACATGTATTCTAGGCCTGCAATTAGCCATCACCATGAAGGTGCGAAGTTATAGGTTTATGGGGACTCCATGCTGATTATTCTCCAGACTCAAGGGAGAATGGAGAACAAGGATTCTAAGCTCATCCCCTATCATAAGTTCCTAGAGGAGTTAACCGATAATTTCGACGAAATTTCATCGAATATCTGCCAAAGACTAGAATTCACTTTCAGACGCGTTAGCCACTCTATCTTCATTGTTGTAAGTGCGAGGACAGGCTCAATATCAAGCCTTTAAAAATCAATGTCATGGATTAGCTAAGCCTACCGCATGGTGGTGGAAGCGAATTCGATGGCAAGCCCTGGTATCATGACATTAAGAATTATCTTTCGAAAGGAGAATTCCCTCAAGGGAGTTAGATCGGGATAAGAAGTACATAGCAAAGATGGCTACCAAATTCTTCCTGAGCGGGTAAACTCTCTATAAAAGGTCCTTCGATTCAGTCCTATTGAGATGTGTAGACGCTAAGAAGCAAACATGCTCATGAAGGAAATCCATGAAGGGATATGCCGGTCATCATATGAACGGCCACCTCCTCGCAAAGAAAATCATGCGGCTTGGTTATTATTGGATGACCATGGGAAGCGGACTGGAACAAACATGTAAGGTGCTGTCATCAGTGCCAGGTATACGGCAAACAGAATCAACGCACCCCCGAATGAGCTCCACCAGATGTCTGAGGCTTGGCCATTCGCCATGTGGGGGATAGACCTGATCGGTCCATTCACCCTCGCGCTTCCAATGGGCACCACTTCATCTTGGTGGCGATCGACTATTTTACGAAGTACATTGAAGTAAACTCATATGCGAATGTCACAGCAAAGAATGTAACCAGATTCATCAGAAGGGATATGATCTCCCGAAATGGGGCCCCTCAAGCGATAATCACAGACAATGGCTCCAATTTTGGAATAATAAGATAGTCGATGGTCTGTTACAAGCTTCAACATTCGACATCTTAATTCGTCTCCCTATCACCCACAAAATGATGGAGCTGTGGAGGCGGCAAACAAGAACATCAAGAAAATCTGGCAAAAACCGCAGAGAATTACAGAGACTAGTATGAGAGACTGCCATACGCGTTGATGGCATATCGGACTTCGATACGGACCGACTGGGGTAACCCCGTATTCCCTAGTTTACGGTATGGAGGCAAGTTCTATGGTGGAGGTTGAAATCTCCTCTCTAAGGATCTTGTCCCAAGTCAAACTCTCCAAAGCTGAGTGGACGCAGCAGAGATATGAGCAGTTGAACCTGATCGACTAAAGGCGTCTGAGGGCAATATGTCACAGTCAGAGCTACCAGAGAAGAGTTACAAAGGTCAATTGAAAAGTCAAGCCTAGAAATTTTGAAGTAGAAGATCTGGTAGTGAAAAAGATACTTCCAAATTTCTCAGTCGGGGGGCAAGTTCACCCCCAAAATTATGAGGGTCCTTATGTCGTCAAAAAGGTCCTTCCTGAAAGAGCCTTGATTCTTGTAAATATGGATGGAACTCCTTAGGATATCTGTAAATGCAGATGCAGTCAAGCAGTATCATCCTTGAAATGAAAGTAGGAGCCAATTGGCTATCTTTGGACAATCGAGTCACTTTAGGGCTACTACATGCATTCATGCATACACACATTTTGTTTCATGTGATCCCAGGTTCAGGGAAAGCTTTCGAATCAACAAGCCACCAAAATCACTATTGAGGGTCCACTGATGCAGGATTTACTGGTATAGGTGAAATGTATTGTTCCAATGATATCCCCTAATATGTACTTTCCTCAGGTGAATCCATTTCTCCGACAGGAAATCGACGGTGATTCAAGGAGGGGCTGCAGCCAGAGTCAAAGAGGGGCATTTGGCCGATGACCATGATGGTTGTCAACATTAAATCAAGTCAAAATGCTCCTTCACACCATGCATTTCATTGTGCAGGGGCAAAGTCAAAGACAAGCACTCCTCGATACTTAAGGAGTAGACTCCCAATTTGTTCGATCCGCCCACATGTTCATGGGAGCAATTCAAATTCTTCCATTCTTGAGAATTTTCTTTCATACTTGCACATTCTGTAAACACGTTAGTGTGATGCCTAAAAAACGTCCACATTGCATTGTATTTACACATTCCATGGTTATGCATGACTATTCTGCATGTGTAATTGTCAAATCTGACTTAGAGCATAAATTGCACATAATGCACGAATGTGTAGAATGGGCATGACAGGATGATAAAAAGCAAGTCATTTCCACACATGTCCTACATTTTAAGCCACAGTGAGTCGTGTGCTAAATAAATTCCGCATTCCCCAAGGCAACTGGGTTTTCTCGCAAAAGGTACGATAGCCGAAGGAAAGGATACGATCACTTCTCTGATCCTCCTAAACACTATAGGTGACCATTAATAACTCATTTGAGCGACAGTGTCATTTCATAATACCTATCAAAAATCACCCCCACATCGAGGCCAAATGGAGGTAGTACCAACAGCAATAGGAGATAAATGGTTAGAAATTTTCTTGCCCGGACTAACATCAATTTGTCGAGTGTTTCTTTGTTTTCACATCGTACGGTAATTCAAGTGCTTTGGACGACGAAAAGCATTCATTTTTCTCTACGATACACTTTTAACCTTTGTATCGCCTAATTAAGCCTGCATATTCGTCTCTTAAAACCTCATTGGTGATCATTGTTCATTCCAAGATGAAAGATGGCGCCACCTCAAAGCAAAAGAGCTCAAGAGAAGTAGGTCTACATAGATTCCTGAGTTAACTCTTCAAATGTACTAGATCTTGGTATGCATTGTATACGGCACAATCCTTAGAAGATCCACTCAAAAAAAAGAAAGAAGAAGAATAAGAAGAAAAAGCCAGTCCCTATGCATGAAAAAAGCAAAGCACCGGTCAAAAGCAAGGCCAATGCCCATTCAAATCAATGTCATTTTTGAATGCCTTTGAAAACTCAGTGAAAACATATTGTCTCCTTCTGTAAATCCCTAATGTTATCTGGTTGCAAAAGAAAACTCTTTCGAATGAGTCAAATTGCAAAATATACTCAGTTGAAAGTTTACACCGTTCAGTAGCAACGATCCGTATCAGCAGAAGTTGACACATATCAGCAGAAGTTGACACCATACAATGATGGCGTGATAAAAATGCGATGATCACCAACGTCAAACTCACCTCATATATTCTAAGCCAAATAAGCCTTTTATTTCCTTAGTCCACAATCCCAACCTACGCAATTACAACCCGTGAAAGTCTTTTCGATTAAGGCGCTTGAGTTAACGTAGAGTTGAATAATTTTAAGCATCGCTTGGAAGTGTACGAACAGATTACTTTTCTCTTATTTTTGCAGGGTTCTTGACTTGTAACCCGGAGCAGATGATGAAGACTTTTTTTGTTAATGACCTTGGCTCAAAAGAGTCCACTTTGGTAAGCCTTTGGCCAGCCTACATTATGGTCCTTATCAAGACCTCCTAGATCGGCTTGATCGTACCAATACGAGAAATTACTCAGACCCTTGTTGAATGCGATGATGGTAAGATTGAGTGATTTTTTTCAATCCTGCAACCAGGATATAAACAGCTTTCTCGAGAGCGAGAGAAAGCTTTTCAGACTGAAGTCCCCCATTCATATTACATTAGAGGTTTTCATACTATGATAACCTCCTTGAACAGAATTGGTAATGCAAACGTGACAGAATAATTAAGCAGAATCCACATTTTGATTATTGCATCATGAGTTAATTACACAGACTGTTTCTAATTGATTGCAAACGTAGTGAATAGTTTTGCTGTGAAAACCGATGAAGTCATTGATGAAAATGCTTGCACATGTTACCTCTGACACTGCCTGGCAGGTAACACATTGACGATGTTCGAGTCACTTCCAAGGTACGAAATTTATTTGGCGATTATTGAATGAATAAGCTTAGTTGTCGAGAAACCACCAGGCGCTTCTTCCAAATCCTCAGGTAAGGCATATTTTCAACCTCAACCTTTTCCAACAGAGAATGAATTGATGATTGTCAGGGTACTCGAATCCATTGCAGCACATACAGTATCCATTTTCTTCAAATGAAGCATGATTCGTCTCGAAAATAGAAATGTTTGAGATACTTTGATCTCTGCCTCTTGGCTTATTTTTAAGGCAACAAGAGAACAAAAATTGGGTTTGAGCTTCTGCAGGATTTTCGGTCTCCCAGATCCTAGAATGGCACCCTTCATGGTAAGTTAATTTGGGTTTGAGCTCGCAGGATTCTATCTCCCCAGATCGCAGATTGGCACCCAAAAAATCATTTTTTAGTCAATACCTTCTTCTGTCTACCCAAAAAAAATGTGACATTTAAGTAGTCATTAGTGACTTCTAACACAGAAATGACACATTCCCAAGTCCTGAGTTGTAGGCACCACATAGACGAGCCTTTTAAGGATATGCCATCTCTGGAGCCCTTCCATTGGAACCCTTAATACGGAACGGTCCATTTTCAAAAGTCCCCTTCATAAGCACAAAGTCCTTCCTATAGCACCAAAGTCCTTTTTACAGGCACAAAGTCCTTCCTATAGGTATAAAGTCCTTCTTATATGCCATCATTCGGTAGATCCCACATCGGGATGAACCATTTTCAAAGTCCTTCCTACAGGCACAAAGTCCTTGTCTTACAGAATTTTCTTTCGGTGAACCCGATATTAGGGTAAACCGCTCAGGAGAATCCTTTCACTAGGATTCTATCATGGTACGACCCACTATATGGGTTAAAATGCATGCGAATCCTCTAGATAGGATAGATTGCCACTAGAATCCTTTCATGGGGTGACCTACCATATGGGTAAATCTTTTTTAATCAGTAGAATCTTTTATTAGGAATCTGCCATAGGGTGACCTACATACGGGTTCAAATTCAATCCCCCTAAGGTTTCTTATAACGAATCCTAGGTTTTCAATCCATCATCGACAGATCAGTCAACAAAACCGCGGGCCGGGCAGGTTAAGCTTCAGGTAAAACCCTTGACTCTCCTCTATCTATCTCTACTTAGAGCCTTCGCAAGTTCGTCTGGTTAGAATTGGCACAGAGAGGTATTAGAGATCGCATGTCACAACTCTTTTTATCTTTTAGGTTTGAGTCGATTAGGATTCAGGTGTCATCTTATTTTGAAATGAACCTCTACGAGCTTCCTTTCAAAGAGGGGCAATTGTTGACACTTGATTTTTAATCACCATTTTTTTTTTTAAAATTAATGAAAAAGCCATAAAAATTCATAAAATTAAAAAAATCAACTCGGGGACATTGGCTAAGCTAGGGAACAATTTGATTCAAAAAATAAATTCATATTTTAAGTATTTTTCAGCATTTTTTTTCGAAAATTAATAAAAAATCCATTAAAATTTATAAAATTAAAAAATCAACTTTAGAAAGAAAGCCTAGGGAACTAATTGATAAATTTTCATATCAGTACATTGAAAAAGCCTAGAAAATCATAAATAAAATGGAAGAAAGTCACAATTTTGGATCAAAAAAGCCTGACCATTTTTGAATATATTTTTCGTATTTTTTAATTTTTTTTTTGAAAAATAAAAAATACTTGAAAATTCGGTAAAAATAACATTTGAGGCCACAAAAATACACAAAAATAGTCAATATTTTTATTTTAATTCCCTTTTCATGTTGGCCATCACAAATTCAAAAAAATACAATTCGGGTCATATGTTCCTTCATGAGCATAATCTCGAATCGCCCTAAAAAAATCCAATTCAAGTCATTTTATTTTTATTTTTTATTTGTAGGTAGTTGTGACATTATCATCTAAATAGTCTGAATTTTCATCTTGGCCCAATGTACCTAGATGACTGAATTTTGTTAAAAGGGCCTTAGTTGAATTTTGCAAGGACTAGAGGCAAATACCTAACACTTGAGGATTATTTTGTAAATAACTAAGAGAGAGTTAGTGGAGAAATTAGAATAGAGAATGGAAGATGTGGAGAAGAAGATGGAGAAAATAAGATTAGAATAGAGAAGAATAGATGGAGAGAAGAAAATAAGATGAGAATAGAGAAGGGAAAATGGAGTTGAAGAAGAGTTAGTGGAGAAAATTAGAATGAGAGATAGATATGGAGAAGGGAAGATGAAGATGAAGAAGAGGTTAGTGGAGAGAAATAGAATGTGGAGATAGAGATGGAGAAGGGAAGATGAAGATGAAGAAGAGTTAATGGAGAAAATTAGAATGAAAGACAGAGTTAGTGGAAAATAAATGGGAGATAAATGAGTGGGCTATAAAAGGAGGAAGAAGAGAGCTTGGAGAGGAAGTATTTTTTTTTTTAGAGAAAATTTGAAATGTTTGAGAGGGTTTTGGGAGATTGAAGAAAAATTAGAGAGAAAAAAAAAACAAAAACAAAAAAGAAGAAGAGAATTCTTTTCCAAAAGAGAGTCTTGAAGATAGTAGGAGTTTAAATCTAGGTTACCATCACCAATTTCTCTACGATCAACAAAGTCACGAGTTCATCTCCGTCGTGTCGAGCCACAATCTGATCCATAAGGTGACATGAGGTCCGAATTCGGCAATTAAATCCGTCAAATCAGGTAACGATCCTAATCATTAAAATCTTCGAGAATATCGTTACCTTAGTGGATTGATTTAAATTTCCATTATACCGTGTCATATTCACATGTCATATTCGTTATGCAATTTTCGTATTTTTTGCTTAAAAGATCGGAATTCCAAATTGTAGCAGATTCTGCCCCATACTTGGTGGTGTTAAAGATACTCTTGTATTCATTTCTTATATTTGATTTCTATATTATCAAACCCTAGAATTGGTGAGCCGAGCCACCTGTTGAAGATTCTTTATTTACTATATTCTACTTTTACATTTAATTTTTTGCCACATCAAACCCCAGAATGGGAAGGCCGACCCACCCCATTGAGGTTTTTTATTTACTGCCTTTACTTTTCTCCAATTTAATTTCTGTACCGTCAAAACCAGAATAGGTAGGCCAAAAGCCAAGGCCGAGCACCCGTTGGAGGTTCTTTATTTCACTGCCTTACTTTCTATAATTTAATTCATCACATCAAACCCCAGAAGGAAGGTCGACCCACCCGTTGGCGGTTCTTTATTTACTGCCTTTACTTTCTGCAATTTAATTTTTGCACCATTAAACCCCAGAATAGGAAGCACCAAACATTCGAAAATACAAAAAAAAAATGTCATCATGTGCTATTTATAGAGTCTAGCTCATGAATACCTTTGCCATGCCGCATACGTATTCGTATTATCATTAATTCATGCATATTCATGCAGAAAAAAATTTCAAAGAAAAATCCCAAAAATAGGAAATTGCCATTTCAACTAGCAATCCTATTTTGATCGATTTTCCTTCTTAATTTTTCAAAAATAACGAATTTTTCCCTCATATGTAAATGGTCTTGAAAAATGTCAGGAAATTCAAAAAAAAATCCCCAAGAAAATTAGGAAACGGGTCATTTCGACTAGGCTAATCCATTTTTGATGATTTATCCTTCTTCATCTTTTACAAAAATGACGGATTTTTCCCTCATAGGTAAAAATATTGTCCTTAAAAAATTTCAGGAAATTCAGGAAAAATCCTAAAAAAATTAGGGAAAGGCGGCCATTTCGACTGGCTATCCTATTTTTTGCATGATTTCTTCATTATGTGCTCCCATTGTCCACGTTCGTTATGGTGTATTTGCTGTTCATGTTCTCATGTAACGTATGTTAAGTTTGCATACATATTTGTACATCTATGCTCGCATGTTCATGATGCATGTCACGTTCGAGTGTATATATTCACGTGTCTATATTGCCTATTCACGTTTTGCTTATCATGCAACCATTACCATAATGCATTCCATCTAAAAGTGAAAAATACAAAAAGAGAACACCTCACTAGAGCCTTAGGAATAAACCAAGCTTGAGACTTTGCCAAAATTAGGCTATCCATGAAATTAAGGTACACATAAAAAAAACGAAATGGTATTAGTTTAATTAACTAGTGTAACCAAGTCCCCGAACTCATAATCTCAGGTTTCATAGAGTAAATTAGTTCTCCGCTAAATTTACTTAGGTTTCATATCGAACCTACCAAAAAATGATTAAATGGCGACTCCAAATTCAAAAATCCACGTGATAAAAAAAAAAATCAAAGTTGTGATTCGGTAGGGCTTGGGAGAGTCTGTATTAGGTTAGTTAATCCAATTAAACCTGATAATCCGTAACCTGAAATTTTTCACCGGATCGAAATTTTTAAGGTCGGGACAAAGGGCATGTTTTGATAGCATTACTATGGGAAACAGAGAATGTCATTTTTCACATATTATGGTTGCATGACCAATCGACACAAATCAAAGGTATCAACCCATTATTTTGCGGAGCATTATTAAAAACAAATTTTGCATCTAAGTTTAATAGATAGGACTCCGTTCATTTTACGGAAAAATGAGCTACTTTTGGAAAATAACACTACTTATACCTTTTCGAAATGGGAAACATTAACATAACATCTAAGTTTTTAATAGATAGACCTTCCGTTCATTTACGAAAAATGAGTGTTTTTGGAAAATATTTTCCAAGAAGTTATTTTTCAGGAAAAAAAAATAATATTTTCTAGTGTTCAGTTGAAAACCCGGACAACGAATTGGAAACTATTATTGTCGTGTGCACCTTCTTTTGTAATAGCTTTTTATTTTTCACTTTATTTTTTGTTTTTAACAAAATCTGAATTTTATTTTTTTTTCTTTATTATTTTTATTTTTAATTGTCCTGATGCTTCGCCGGTCGCCCACCCCGGTAGTGGTGATGGCCAATGACCAATCGACAGGGTATAGTGGTGAGTCACCATAGGGCCACTGAGCTTGGCCTCGTATGCGGCCTCAACAAGCGAAGTTATGGCTAAGCAATCGATAGATAAAGGAAAAAAAAGGACAAAAGGAAAACATAGAAAAAATAATAATTATAAATATTATAAATTTTAAAATATTATAATAGTAAAAAAAAAATTCAGAATTAAAAAAATTAAAAAGAAAAGAATGTGAATAAGTGGTGGAGGAAATGACTAAGGGAAAAAATGTTTTTTTTTCCTCCTTCTCAAAAGAGAAAATCAATTTTCTGAAGTTTGAAGGTGTTTTTCCATTATTGGAAAATGTATTCCTTGAACTCAATTAATTTTCAATGAATCAAAAGCAGCCAAAAAAGCTGGAAGACATTTTTCTAGAAAATTATTTTGCACAAAATAAATGAAGCCTATTTTATGAATTAAAACTCATCGGCATGCTGCAGTTGTAGAATAGGGTAGGAACGAGAAGTAGTTTACCATTTTCTGTGACTTTATGTGAAGCCGACAAAAGTACCATTTTGGGGTTAGAGGCATCCTTACCTAATGGCCTCTTTGGCAACGTTTTTGCTCTACTATTTTTATTCTGAGAACAAAAAAAGACTAAAAAAACATGGTTATTGGAAAGAAATAATTTCTGTTCTGATTCTGTTCCCAAAGAATACTTTTGAGAGACAAAAAATCAGAAACAAAAAAAGTGTTCTCAAAAAAAGAACACTTTTTTAGATCATTTTTCAACAATGGGACTCCATTTCTTTTCACGACAACTTTTGTAGGATCACTTTTTTTAGCATGATTTTCGACCGAAAATCAAAAATTTATGTAGTTACCAACGCATTAGATTCTTCTCAAAAGAACAGAATAAAAAAAAAGTGAATTTTTTTAATCATATCAATTTCTGAAACAAAAAGTTACCAAACATGCCTCTAATTGTCCAAGCTTAAGAGGCAAAAGGGACAGACGGCAGGGCCTGGAAAGGGTTCCATGTAGAAAAGCCTTGCCCACCAATTTTTGGCTCAAAGCCCAGGCTAGATTTATGGAACGGTGAGGTGATTATTAATTCTAATAGTTATTAATCACTATGGGATGGCGTTAATTTTTTTTTTTGAAATTCTATCCTATTAAAAAAAATATTACGAGTCACACACTAAATATAGAAATTATATGAAATCATCAATCCAATTTTTATTAGAACCCTATAGAAATTGCTTTTTGGTTTTTATTTAAGTCAAAAGGCATGAAAAGAAAAAATTTTATCATTTTTTTTGTCTATTTCTTTATCAATGAAAATAGTGTAAGAATAAGGACAAGAAAGTAAATATATTCTAAAATATCCACATTTTTATACTTAATACTCCATAGACATTCGGGACTGTCCATAGAACAATAATATTGAAATGTACCATTTCATATTACTGCAGGCTTGTGAACAAACAAGCGCCCCGTATTTCATTAGTTTTTTTTTTTGGGTTGGTGGGGGGGGGGGGGGGGGGGGGTGTTGGTGGTGTCGGAGTTACTCAAGTTGGCTAGTTGGACCTAATTCCTTCTAAATTTTGTTCCACCATGTAAGGTAAGCTGTTTTTGTTTTGATAGCGAAATGAATCTATATGTTAATAGAAACTAATTTAATGTATGTAACTTCGCCCATTTTTTGCGGTGATTCGTTTCACCCGACGTCTGGAATCATGTAATAACGGAAAACCACAGCCGTGATGATTAAGGATTTTAGTAAATATAATGGAGATGGGTTTAAGAATTATGGAAAGAACAAATTGAATTGGAGTTGACAAACTGAAGACGGCCCAGAACGTAATATTACAGTATCGAAGATGAGGACGAATCCAAGAATCAATCAAAATTACATACTCCCCCCCCGAAACCAAACATATTAAGACCAACTAAATAATAAGA
>JAGVVM010023162.1:0-15541 GCA_019149425.1 Psidium friedrichsthalianum | reverse complement strand
GGCGTCAGTACAAGAAGAATATGCGCAGGTTTGGGATTATACTTACGAGTGTAGGCTTCAAAACTCACTTAGTAGAGTTTATGTAGAGGTTGTAGAGAGGCCACTGCCAGACTCTAGGACCAAGTTTGATAGATTTTATGTTTGTTTTGATGCATGCAGATGGAGATTTTGGCTAGTTGTAAAAAGTTGTAGGAATGATTGATGTTTTTTGTAGGGTCTATGCAAGGGGGAGTTGTTGGCTGTTGTTGGGAGAGATGTCAAAAATCAAATGTATCACATGGCTTGGGCTGTCGTCAAGGTAAAAAACAAGGACAATTGGTCTTGGTTCCTAAGGAATTTAATTGTTGATCTTGAGATAACTGATGGGGAAGGTTGGGCATTTATGAGTGACCAACAAAAGGTAACATAACTTGGGTTGTTATTAAATTGCTTATTACTTTTGCTGCTTATTATTATTATTATCATTATTATTATTATTATTGCAGGTGCAATGCAACAGCAGCTCCAATGTGGTTTTGCAGCATGTTGCTGCACCTGCAGTAGTACCACCTTGGAGCTACTATCGGTGCATGCTGCAGTAGCTTGTTGCTGCATCTATAGCAACTTAAAGCTGTACCTGCAGTATCAAGTCGAAACTGCTGCACCAATAGAGACTGAGCTATTTTTAAATTGGTTAGTAGTTTTGCTAATATCTTTTTTTTTAATTGCAGAGACTTATATCGGCATTAGCTGAGTTAATGCCATATGCAGAACATAGCATGTATGCAAGGCACATCTATGCAAACTGGGCAAAGATCTATAAAGGAGATAGGCTACAGAGGCAATTTTGGCAAATAGTAAAGAGCGCCAACATGGCTGAATTTAGAATAGCCAATAAGGGATTGTTAGACTTGACAAATGAGGGTTTTGATGCACTATTTCAAACTGACCCTAAGCATTGGTGTAGGGCATTCTTTAGCGAAGAATTCAAGTGCGATATTGTTGACAATAACCTCAGCGAAGCATTTAATGGAAGAATACTTGAAGCCAGGTGCAAATCGATTATCAGCATGCTTGAAGACATACGAATATGGTTATGAGAAGACTGCAAACACAAAGAGATGAGACTACAAAGTGGACTAGATAATGATGCCCTAGGAATGCGAAAAAATTGGATGACAACTTGGCTGCTACTAGGTTCTGTCATCCAACATGGAATGGAGATGATGGTTTTGAGATCATGAATAATGGTGATACGTACGTCGTCCACTTAGACAAGAGAAAGTGTTCATGCCAGCTTGGCAATTAAATGAAATTCCTTATGCACATGCCATTTGTGCAATCCAGTTGAAGCAGCTAAACCCAGAGGAATACCTACATGAGTATTACAAGAAAAACATGTATCTTGATTCTTACAAATTCATGATGCAACCTCTCAGATCGAGCAAGTTTTGGGAGCCAACGGATCATGAAGCCCCTGTACGTTTGCCACTGAAGAAGATAATAGGAAGGCCAAAACGAAAACGAAGAATAGATGCGGGGAAGGTTTCAACTAAGAGGATGAGCAGAGTTGGTGCAAAGAAAGGTTGTCAATTGAAGAAGCAATATCCACAACAACCCACTGATGACCAAGTATAGGGGCAGCTACGGCTGATGGGCCAGCTATAGGGCCAACAGTTGGGCCTACTATTGAGGCAAGTGATGGATCTACTGCAGCAGCATCTACATGGCCAACCACTGAGTCGATAGTTGAACAGACGAGAAGAAAAAAATATCCAGTAAGTTATACAATTATTTGTGTTAGATTTTTTTTATGGACTTCACTTTGTGAATTTTTTTTTTTGTTTTTTAAGTTAGAAGAAGAGAGACTACTCAAGTTGCTGAAAGCGAGGCACCACAACGGACGAGTGGGGCTCTCGAAAAAAGGCTGAGGCAATGTGGTTATGGTATCTATGCAGACAAATATACTGGAATAACTATTTTGAATGTAAGTTTTGTAAGACTCGTGTATTTCAATTATTGCATTTCATATCACTGACCATGTGATTCTTATTGTAGCCTGGGCTGAGAACTGAGATTCTTATCGCTAAACACGGCCTAACCCAAGGTATAGCAGAGTCCAATGCTGTGCCAAGGAAGAGTGCTTCAAAGAAGAAAAAAGCTACTGTAGCTCCAAAACAGCCACCGATTACCAGAGCTCGTGCAAAGAAGGTGCAGGAACAACAACGAGGGTAGCTAAAGTACCTGCACCAGTTGAAGAACCTGCACGTGACGACGATGAAACACCTACAAGCCCAGTTGAAGAACCTGGCCAATGGATTAGAAAAAGTGCAAGGATCATGAATCAAGTGAAAAAGTCATCTAAAGGAAAAAAATTTGAAGGGGCTGTGGAAATTGGCTGAGTTTGATGTTATCATGTCTTTTTTGTTACTTTTTGATATGTTTGATAGGAGGTGAATGACGGTGGATGCTGACTAATGATGTTCTTGTTTATGAAAAATCAGTTGAATGTCAATGGCAATGAAATTTTTATATAACTTTTTTATTGTTGTGTTGTTCTTGACTGATGTGAGGCGCTGGTGTTATGTCGCTGGTTGCTGAAGTGCTGGAGTTTTGTCTATGCATGTTGGGTTATGCTTGCTATGAGCAGCTGCTGGTGCATTCGTAGCTTCAAGCTGCTGGTATAGTAGTGCAGCTTGCAAGTTGCTAGTACCAGCTGCTACTACAGCTCGTGTAAGCTGGTGCACCAACAACTGCTGCAACAGGTGTAATCTCCTAGCACCAGCAGCTGCAACTAGGCTAAACTGGCATTGAGTTGGCCATTTTGTAACCGGTACTAGCATTGAAATGGCCATTTTCACTAAAACTTGGCACTAAAGTATCATTTTTGACAAAAGCTTGGCACTAAAGTGATCACTTCAGTCAAAAAATGTTACTGAAGTATTATTTTTTAAAGCACGATTGACACTAAATTGATCACCTTCAGTAAACTACTACTCTTTCATTTGACTAGTGTCTGCAGCAAAAATTGCAGCAAACCAGCAAATCCACAACAACTAAACAAAGCTCAGAAGTTGACAATGCACAACAACTAATCTCATCAAAACTTGTAAATGTGCACAAGCAATGAATGTCAACCTCGACTTCAATAGAAAACTCTTATTCCATACAAAAATTAAGGAAACATCAAACCAACAATACAACTACAAATTTCCTTTCACAACTACATGTTTCATTCATCTTCAACTATGGTAGACTGAGAAACTTATTCTCACCATCACCGTTCCCTTTACATTTGCTATGAAAAGGCTACACAACAGAACAATAAGATAATCAATGCTCGAGAACAAAGTTCTTTCAATTTTCATGCTTGCAACTTCCTTCTTTAAATGGTTAGCCAAAGATGCTAAAGCCTTATTTTCAGCTTGCATTGACTGAACATCAACATCATCCAACTCTTCCACTAATGTAGGTAAAGATTGATGTCGTCCTTCAAGAAGCTCCAATATCACCTCAGTCGC
Source organism: Psidium friedrichsthalianum (assembly GCA_019149425.1). Taxonomy (NCBI): domain Eukaryota; kingdom Viridiplantae; phylum Streptophyta; class Magnoliopsida; order Myrtales; family Myrtaceae; genus Psidium; species Psidium friedrichsthalianum. Next base: position 12,041 of record JAGVVM010023162.1, on the reverse strand, counting down.
TCGTCCGGAGAATTTTGAATTCAACCCATTTGAAATATTTGTACTTCAAGCTTTCTCTATACCTAGCACATCCATTGAATCGTTTACCCTGATTCAACCTAGTCCAAAATGTTCTTATTGGACTTGGTAACCCACAATAACAATAACATTTACCTTCTTCGGTTCGAGAAAAATTACAGTTAGGGTTTGAGGCACTGCTGAAGCCGCTGATGCCGCTCGTAAGCCCCCCATTTTCAACTCCGACCTGTCATTTTTTTTTGCAAATCGAAATTAGGTTGTCCTTTGAAATTGGGGATTTTCTTGAATTGGCTGATTTAGGATTTGAGGAGCTGCTAAAGCCACTCGTGAAGCCCTCCATTAATGCTCTTGAAGCCGCTCGTGAAGCCCTCCACAGGTTGCTTAAGGCTCTGCTGATTTATGGTTTCAAATTTGAGATTTTTCTCTTCAATCGGCTGATTTAAGGTTCTTATTTGAAGAACCATATGCAAAACGACATCGTGAAGGCTTCAGCTGCTGACTGGATTCTCCGGCGGCCACGTCGACTTCACTTATTAATAAAATAAGGCCACATCAGAAATCCGGCGGACCAAATCGGAGTTGTCACTAAACTGATCTTTTTTTCAAAAATTTGGCACTAAAGTGACTCGTTTGAAACTTTTAGCACCAAAGTGATCTTCGTACACATGTTATGGCACTAAAAGTGTCCTTCTGCCTCTGAAAATGTGTCGAGATTGTAATTTTTGTGAAATGGGCCAAACGGTAGAAGATAAAATCTTATGAAATGTGTCTCGAGAAAATTGTGATTAAAGTGATTATCGTGGCATTGGAAAGCTTACAACCATATCTACGTGATCTCACCATTGAATCCGTGATAACCTTAATTTCCTCTTCACTTTCGAGATTGAATGATTACTGTGACGTCCAGATTTTTCGCAATAAGACAAGAAAATTTGAATGTGTTGATCCTTGTGGACCCCACCCCACTTACTTTCTCCCTCTCTCCTTTTTTTCTCTTGATCTGCTATGTGATTTTTCCCTACCAACTCTACCAACTCCTCCCCTTTTTCTTTCTTTCTCTATCCTTTTCCCCCTCTGCTCACCCACCTTTCTACCACCCATACTGTAGCTTGGAGAGACTTGTCCCTTTCTTTGTTTTCTTTTTTTTTTTTTCTTTCTTCCTTCTTTTCTCCACCTCCAGCCGAGCCTTGCTACTACGACTTTTTCTCCTTCTTTGGCTGGTTCTTCTCTTTTTCTGCTGCTACCGGTGACATCTTCTTCTTCAGCTCCCAACTGCCGCTGTTGTTCCTCCATCGGTCGCAAACGGAGCCGTTTAGCCCTACGACCGACTCACCCAGCTCACTCCGACTGTCGTCTAGTCGCAGCTTCGCCAAGAGTCGTCACTAGACCACCTCGACGCTAACCCAAGCTCACCCCTCCATCATCAACGTCCTTCGTCAGCCGTCACCGACCATCACAGCTCCACCGTTGGCCGGCACTTCGTCGCCTAGCCAACCTTCTCTTGTCGCCGTTGATGCACCACCCCCTTCTTCCGTCCAGGTCATCGTCGCATGCTTCCATCGGCTGCACGCGACGACACATCATCGTTGTCGTTAACATCTGCCACTAATCACAGTCGCTTGCCGTCGTCGGACAATTTTAGGTGGGTTAACCTCTAATCTCCGATTAGGTCAATAATTACATTTAGGTTAGTTTAGATTAAATTAATATTTATTATTTAGTTAAACGTGATTGTTTAAGTTACTGACCCTCGTTAGGTTAAATGACCACAGTTAGGGTAATTACATTAAATTGACTAGTTCATATTATGATTGGATTATTTATTTGAGGCGGGCTGGAATTTTTTAAATTTAATAATTATTTTTGGGTTAATAAATAATTATTATTATTATTGGGTTAATAAATAATTATTAGTATTCTTGGGTTTATTATTATTATTATTATTATTATTATTGTTATTATTAATTAGGATGAAATTAATTAATTAATATTTGGTTAATTTAATTATGGTGCTTTAATTAGCCGTGATTTAAATAAATAAATATTATTAAATTAATAATTTATTTACGATGAATTTGTCGGTTAATTTTATTAAATTATCAATGAATAAATCTCTATTAATTTTCTAATTCACGATTAATTATTTATTTATCTGCTTGTTATTATTGATTTATTCTTGGGTGATTATGGATAATTATGTATATTTCCTATACAAATTGATGATTGATTGCACTTCTTTAAATGCAAAATTCTGGTGGATATGTGCATAATCATGTGATCGCATGCGAAGTCAAAATTTCATATTTGAGCATAAAAAGAAAACAGCCTTGAGTCGAGTTTTAAGCACGATCGTGTGAGCATTTTAATTAAATGCAAAGATAATAAATGGATTGGTTGTCTAGCATGCTTGTGTGGTCATATATTGGATATCGTCGCTCGGGAGTATCCTGAGGACGACGCTTGATAAGTTCGTGCCGTGTCAATCGGAACTACATGACTTATTGGAATCACGATAGTCTGTGTCGTTTGACTAATCGGATACCGGTCGCAGCTTGTGACGGACCAAAATTCTTATAGGAATGCTTAATATATCTGTATCGTATCAATCGGAATCCCACGGATTATTGGTTACCATCGCCGACGGAGCAGGACGATGCCCGATCATGCCGGAAGAGCACCAACTGCCTAGTGTGCCAAGGCCGAGTGCCCGTTAATAACTGACAATCACATGTTGCATAATACCTAAGAGTTTGGTATACGTGTTCTGGTTATTGTATTGTGTGGATCAAGATGGAGGTAAGTCACATATGATTGACAGTTGGATTATTCTGTGTTGTCATGCCTGCTTAGGTTGCCTGAGAGAATCAATGCCCTAATTGAACTTAGGCGTTGACTCATAGAGATATTTATATCTCGCTCGTTGTTGATATATATTTTTCAGGTCTGTAACTTTGGGAATATACCAATGTGGATGACGAGGGTACCATGACCCCTCTTTTGGAGTAGATATGAAGCTAACCCTATCCCGACTCATTATCATTTTTGCTGGTCTTAGGAAGACACCCCGAAGTATGGGGTTGTATAAGTTATAGCTTCGGTAAGGTTAACGATTATCTACTAATGAAAATGGTAATCTTTTGCTAAGCTGGCTATTGTTATTTGATCTGTTGTCCTATTTATCTATCCCTGTTATTTTAGTGATCATTTGGGGGTTTCGTGTTCCGCATGCGTATAATTATAAGATAAAAATAAATGGGTCGATGACATGCCTGGGACGTCATTCTTTTATGACCCGAGAATGTCACATCCTCCTTTTTGTAGTATCAGAGCAAGGTCAGCCTGATGAGCTTGGTCATTGGTTGGAGTGATAAGGTGCGATGGATTTTGGGATAGTTAGTAGGATTAAAATCCTGTGCATGTGATTGTTATTTCAGTTTTAAATTGTAATTATAGTATGAAGTTCTTATGCATTGCTTTTGGGCGAGCAAGAGTTCACAAGGTCCTGTAGGATAAGCAATCACATCTCGAGAGTGCCTAAGAGAAGGGTAGCCCCTGAAGATCCTAGGATGGGCGGGATCTTGCAAGAATTGGAAACCCTTGAGAATATAGTGGGGCAGCAAGTAAGGAACCAAGTTGCTGTTGTTGAGGCTACCCTGTATGAAGACCCGTTTGGTGGTCAGCCAATAAACAAGCTCATGGAGTTGTTTCTAAAGTTGAAGCCGCCAAAGTTTGCGAGAACAGGCGACCCTGAAGCTGCTACCACTTGGGTTGAGGAGTTGGAAAAGGTTTTCACCTTGTTGAGGTGCTTTGACAAATACAAGGTGACGTTGGATTTGTACCAATTGCAAGGTAATGCTAGCTCATGGTAGAAAGCCACGCAGGGGAGAATATTTCCGGAGGGTACGATCCCGGTATGGGATACCTTCGTGGACGCTTTTAATGACAAGTACTTCTCAGACTATGCACGAGAACAAAAGTTGGCTGAATTTCTACGCCTTCGCCAGAATTAGATATCGGTGGATCGATATGAGGCAAAATTTGCTGAGTTGTCGAAGTACACACTAAAGACGGTTAAGGACCCTGTGGATAGGGAAGGAGACTCCGAGATGGTTTGAAGCCTGAGATTAAGGGCCCGTTGGTGCTACTAAACTTGAAGGATTATGATGAGCTATATGAGAGGACCCAACTGGTGGAAAGAGATTTATCTGAAAGGGCAGCCGCATCTGGATCGCGATTTACACCTGTTGCAAGGGATAACCGTTGGTTTGGGAAGGGACCGATGGTCGGAGGAAGATATTCCATTCTACCCAATCGAAGGAACGCCATAGGAAAGCCGACGTATCAACCCAATGACGTGTGTCGGCTTTGCCATGGGAGACATGGATCTGCTCCGTGCCCTTGTAGGAGAGGAGCTTGTTTTGGATGTGGTCAGCATGGCCACCAAGTGAAGGACTGCCCATAGAGGCCGATGGTTTTAAGACCACCACTACAAGGAGGGCAGTTGCAAAGGAACATTCCGCAGAATCCTCAAATTCGACCCCCAGCTCTAGCAAGAGTGTATGCTGTCACTCAAGAGGAGGTAAAGGATTCGTCGACCATTACAAATACGGTCTTATTGCACGATCATATTGCGTATGCTTTGTTTGATCCTGGAGCTACGCATTCTTTCGTTGTTGAACGATTTGTTAAATTAGCTGGGCTGAGCTCGGAATGATTGGGTATCGCTTTTAAGATTTCTTCGCTGTAAGAGATAGTGTAATGTCTACAGTAGGTTGTCTGGCTGTAAGTTGGTCATAGGTGGTCATGAGAGAAGAATAAATTTGATTGTGCTAGAAATGTTTGATTTCGATATTATTATCGGTATAGATTGGCTCTCGGAGCAACGAGCTTCAATGGATTATTATCGCAAGGCAATTCATTTTAACATGCCAGATGGGGATAGTTTTGAGTTTTTTGGAAGTCGAGAAGGAACCTCGACTCTGTTAGTTTCATCGCTTGAGACGACTTGTTTGTTAGACAAAGGTTGCTATGATTATTTGGTGTCTGTGGTTGATGTGTCAGTTAAGGAATCGAGGATGGAACACATTACTGTAGTAGATGAGTTTGCTGATGTCTTTCATCAAGAGTTGCCAGTTTTGCCGCCAGAAAGAGAAATAAAATTTGTGATTAAGCTAGTTCCTGGTACGGAGCCAATCTCTAAGGCACCGTATAAGATGGCATTATCGAAGCTTAAAGAATTAAAGGTGCAGATGCAAGAGTTATTGGGTAAAGGATTTATCCGCCCCAGTGCGTCGCCATGGGGAGCACCTGTGTTGTTCGTAAGGAAGAAGGATGGATCATTGCATCTGTGTATAGATTATCGCCAACTCAATCAGGTGACAATCAAGAATAAGTATTCGTTACCAAGGATCGACGATTTGTTTGTCCAACTTTAAGTAGCTTCGATATTTTCCAAGATCGATCTACAGACGGGATATCATCAGTTGAGGATTAAGAAGGAGGACATACCGAAGATGGCATTTAGAACGCATTATGGTCATTATGAGTTCATTATAATAATGTTTGGTATAACAAACGCCCCTGCTGCTTTTATGGATTTGATGAATAGGGTGTTCAAGGAATATTTGGATAGATATGTCATTGTATTTATTGACGATATATTTGTGTACTCAAGAAGTTATGAGGATCATAAGCAACATCTAAGGACAGTATTGGGAACTCTTCGAGAGCATAAGTTGTATGCCAAGTTCAGTAAGTGTGAATTTTAGCTGACTTGTGTAGCTTTTCTAAGTCATGTGATATCTAGAGAAGGATTTCCGTGGATCCGGCCAAGATTGAAGCGGTCATGGATTGGCCAAGGCTGACTATGGTGACAGAAGTTCGAAGTTTCTTGGGATTGGCAGGCTATTATAGATGTTTTGTGAAAAGGTTCTCCGCGATAGCCATGCCTTTGACGCATTTATTAAAGAAGAACGAGAAATTTGAGTAGACAAATAAGTGCGAGCATAGTTTTCAAGAGTTTAAGCATAGGCTAACTACTACTCCTATTTTGACAATACCGTCTGACCCTAGAGGGTATGAAATTTATAGTGATACGTCACTTAAAGGATTGGGTTACGTTCTAATGCAACATGGAAGGGTAGTTATGTACGCGTCTCGTCAGTTAAGACCACATGAATTGAACTACTTGACGCATAATCTGAAGTTAGCAGCGGTTGTTTTTGTTCTTAAAATTTGGAGGCATTAACTGATTGAAGAAAGGTTTCAAGCCTACACTGATCATTAGAGTCTTAAGTATTTGTTCTCTCAGAAGGAATTGAACATGAGGCAGCATTGTTGGATAGAACTCCTTAAGGATTATGACTGTGAAATTTTGTATCACCCAGATAAGGCCAATAAAGTTGTAGATGCGCTGAGTCGGAAGTCAGCGATTGCTCAGATGATAGTCCATGAGTGGCGTCTCTTGGAGGAAGTACGAGATTCTGATGTTATGTTGGAGGTGAACCGTCTGTCAAGTCTAATGGCTACATTGAGGATTGAGCCGGAAGTGTAAGCTAGAGTTAAGGCCCTGTAGTCTTCGAACCCTGCAATTCAAAAGACCCTTCAAGAGGACTCAAGAAAAAGACAAGCCAACTTCCATGTAGCCGAGGATGGAATACTGAAGTTTCAAGGATGTTTGTGTGTGCCTGCTGATGAAAGTCTAAGAGAAGAAATTTTATCGGGGGCACACCGTAGCAGTTATAATATTCATCTAGGTAGCACGAAAATGTACTAGAATTTGAAGCAATACTACTGGTGGAATGGAATGAAGGCAGATATAGCTAAGCACGTGACTAAGTGTTTAACTTGCCAGCAGGTCAAGGCTCAACACTGTAAGCCTGGAGGATTGCTACAACCATTGGAAATCTTGAGTGGAAATGGGAGCATATCAAAATGGATTTCGTAATGGGTTTACTGATGAGTCATAGAGGAAATGATTCAATTTGGGTCGTGGTAGATAGATTGATGAAGTATGCGCATTTCATTGCTGTGCGAAAGGACTTCGCTTAGGACAAGTATGCTGAATTGTATGTGCGGCAAATAGTGCGTCTTCATGGAGTACCAGTGACAATCACATCAGATCGTGATCCTAAGTTCACTACCACATTTTGGAAAAGTCTACAGACTGCATTAGGAATGAAGTTGCAGTTTAGTACAGCATTTCATTCACAGACGGATGGTCAGTCCGAAAGAACAATTCAAATGCTCGAAGACATGTTGCGAGCTGGTGTTTTAGATTTCAAAGGAAGTTGGGAGGATCAACTGCATTTAGTCGAGTTTGTCTATAACAATATCTTTTAGCAAAGTATCAAGATGGCGCCTTTTGAGGCATTGTATGGTAGGGCCTGTAGAACTCCAGTCTGTTGGGACGAGGTAGGTGAAAGGAAGATCACAGGTCCTGAATTGGTAAAACAATCAATGGAGGCTGTCAAGCTCATTAGAGATAGACTCAGGATAGTGCAGAGCCGTTAAAAAAGTTAGCCGATAGGAGTACCGTCGCCAACCTCCTGCAATTCAAGTGGGCGATACACGTGGTTACCTGAAGGTATCACATCATAGAGAGAATGTGCGTTTTTCGGTAAAAAAGGAAAGTTTGAGCCCGACGTTATGCAGGACCCATTGCAAATTCTCAATGCGAATCGGGAATTTGCCTTATCGTCTGCATAACGCCAAAGACTTGCTCAAGTATAATGTCCTTCCATGTATCGATATTAAGAAAAGATGAGCCGACCTAAGCGCATGTGTTCGAGTTTTGAGAGATCGGAGTTGGCCTTCCTATTGGGCGAGCATCGTAGTGGAATGACCTGTGGAGCGATTCACATAGACAGGAATGGAGCATTGGGACTTCGACGTAGGACGATTCCGTTGGTTAAGGGGTTGGCAAAATCATGGACGAAGGAGCCAAGTGGTGAAATCGAGGAGTGTTATGAAGGATCATGCATCCATTTTTCTTTTTGAAGAGTTGTAACTGTAATCAATTCTGAGAGCGAAATTTCTTAAGGTGGCCTTGTGAATGTAAAGTTCCAAAATTTGTTGCAAGAAGATAAATCTTTTAATCTTTTGACCCGTGGGCCCTATTCTTGGTCAAAATCCCCAATCCATTTTCTCTCTCTCACGGTACCCCACTCACCAAAACTCTCTCTTTCTCCCTCCTCTCCCTTTTTGCCTTGTCCTCCGTCCATGCACCCACTCTTCCCTACACTTCTTCTTTTGATCTTCTTTCCCCATTTTTTCATTCACCCGAGGCATCCCCTATCGTGCCACCTCCTTCCTCTGCACTCTTCTTCTTCATCGTCCTTCGGTGGCTTCTTAGACGAGAACCGCTGCTGCTTCTGCTCATTTTCTTCTTATTTCGCCTGGCTGGTCTTTCGTTGGCTGCTGTGGCTGTCTTCATTTTCCCTCGGCTGTACGTGAAACTGCTGCAAACTTCGTCATTCTCTCGGCTACTTGCTCTACTGCCGTTGCACCCATCTTTACCCGATCTGATTCGCCCTGTCCGAGACATCAGCCGATAGCCCCTCATTTAGCCGCAAACACCCTCGTTCAGACGCCTATTTGCTTCATAAGTGCTCCATTGGATCGGTCCCTATCGAGGATCGTCGCATCGCGCCGACGCTCGCGAAAACGTGTCGCCCATCGTCGTCGACTATGCTGTAAGGGTTGAGTTAACCTCTAATCTCCGATTAGTCGTGATGTGCTGGGTTAATTCAGATTTAATTAATATTAATACAGTTAGTTAAACTGCCGATCAGTGTTTTAGTAATTTGGTAGGTTAAAAGTCGTTGCGCCTAGAATAATCCACAAACTGATTGGACTTATTGGATTGTGATAGGCTTTAGGTCAATTGAGGCGGAAGGATTATTAAATTGAATTAATTTATTGGATTGATGATTAAAATTTAATTAATTTATTGTGAACTATAAAAATTAATTAATTATCTTAAGCTGATTAACCAATTTATGTAATTATTTTTGGGCAGATAAATAATAATTTTTATTATTCTTGAGTTTTATAGTCTCGATCCACCTTATTATTTATTAATTAATTACATTGGCTTGAAATTAATTAATAATATTTTGTTAATTAATTGTGATGCTTTAATTAACATGACTAACATGAATTAATTATTATTAAATTAATAAATTACTCTTTATCCGATGAATTTACTCGGTTAACTTTACTTGGTAAATTATGATGGATGAATATGGATTGTTCTTCTAATTCACGATTAATGTATTATTGTATCTGTTGTTGGTTATTGTTGATTATTCTCGGGTGATTTAATGGATAATTATGTATGTGACCGCATGCAAACGTCAACGATTTCATATTGAGCATGCAAAAAGAAAAAGGCATGAGCGGATTATTGGGCGTAGATTATGTGAGCATTTTAATTAAATGCGAAGATAATAATGCGTATTGGTGTCTGCATGCTTGTGTGGTCATAATCGGATATGGTCGCCCTCGGGGGATTGTCCCGCGAACGACGCTTGAGAAGTTCATCGACCCGGCCTGTTGATCTGGAACCACTCTCCACGACCTTATCAGAAGGCCACGTATAGTATGTGTTCGTCAGATACGAACTTAATGTCGATCGCCTAACCTTGTGACGGACCAAAGTTCTTATAGGAATGGCTGATATATTTGTGCCGTGTCAATCGAAAATCACACGGATTATGCTGTTGCCCGTACACCAGACACAGGAGTGGGACAAAGCTCCCCTTTTTCCAGGTCATGCCGGAAGTAACAACAAACTGAATTAGCTCGCTGCTGGGGCAACAAATGTTTAGGTGCCAATGGTCAAATGCCTGTTAATTAATTGAAAAATTGAATGTTGCATAAGTACTAGGAGAGTTGGTATGCGTATTCATTGGTTAGTTGCATTGGGTTGGATTAAGAAGGGGGGTAAGTTGCATGTTGATGTGACCATTGGATTGCTTCGTGTTGTCTGCCCTACTTAGGTTGTTGAGTGAATCAATGCCTAATTTTAGAGTCTAGGCGTGGCTCAACAGAACATATATATCCCACCCCTTGCATTGATAAATATTCTTTAGGCTTGTAACTTTGGTGAGATATGCTGAAGGGATGGACGAGGGTGTCGTAACCACTCTTTTGAGAGTATGGAGTAACCCTGCCCCGACCCCTTGTCTTTTGCAGGTCTTAAGAAGCCACCAAGATATGTGTGGGGGTGTATAGGTTGTAACTTCTGTAGGGTTATATATTATCAATATCTACTAATGAAAAATGGTAGGTCTTTTGCGAGCTGGCTATAATTGTTTGATAAAATTGACTCTTGCTATCTATGACCGCTATTTGCGTCATGATTGTTGGGTGAGTTCGCGTCTATCTTTCGTTGTACTAATCTATATATAACAATAAATGAGGTCGATGGACATGCCTGGAACGGCACCCTTTTAGACCCGAGCGATGTCACAGCATACTCTGTCGGACGACTCAGTAGCTAATACCTATCTTTTAAGTTCGTGAAACGCAAATGGAGCCTGAACTCTACACAAAGTATTATCGTTCCCGCTATCTCTCTTTTGTTAATAGCAAGACATCACAGTATATCTAGGGTTCCTCCTACCTTTTGATATTATCCATTACTACTCCTCATCTGCCACATTATCGCTCCTTGTCCCTATATCGGTCCTGCACGTAGTTATCTCCGTTCATCAAAAATAATTGCAGTTGTCATTATCGCGATCTATCTTTCTCATTATTGTATTATGCGCATTTGTCAATTAGCTAAAAACAAACTGAAATTTCATGATGCAAGAGCGTAATCCCTGAACACTCATTAATCCAAAAATATCGCCTCAATGCGAAAGCGCTCCGGTTGACGCGCAAATATTGCAACAAGGGGGATGCCCCTAAAATTTATTTTTCAATCAAAGCACGAATTGGTATTAGGTGAATGCCTCCGTCCACTTTATCCCAATTTTAGAGTGAAATTGTGTCGATACCTTAAGATCATCAAACTAAAAAGAAACTGTTAGATAGCTCTTTCTTTAAACATTACTTTCCTATTATTTCACTGTTTTGCTTTTTTGCCTACGCAAAACTATGAAGTTGGCTACATATACTTATTTTATATATGTTTTCACTTTATAAGTATAGATTGAGCAGATCCATAACCACTATCAATTAGATTTATACCGTTTGGCTCCTTAGGGTTAATACGAACTTCTTTCGTCATACATACACAGAGCACAAATGACAAAAGAATTAAAACTAACTCTCCCTATGTGTTCTACTTAAGGACTATTCTGGTATTTAAATGAAACTATGACAGTATCAAAAGTGGTTTTTGATGAACTCACGTCAAGAAGTGGAGCTTCGAGACCAAGTTCGATCATTATGTTCTGGAGCTCCACCAAATGTTGAGCTCTAATTTGACACGCCATAATCACAAGCCCGAAAGGAACACGGAGCTCTCGAACTTTCACCCCTCATTGTGCTAGATGATACCTTTGAGGAAGCACACAATGCGAGCTTGAACTAATCATGAACGGCCCACGGTCCTCAACACTGTTCATGCATAGAACAAATTCTCCCGACTGTGCAGGAAGAAAAATGACATGAAGGCACATGTGAACACACTAAGGAAACTAAGGAAAAGTCACTCCAACCCAACTTAAGAATCCCAACACCTATTTGTAGAAGTTGGGTACCCCTTAAAAACCGCCCTACTCTAGGGATTGGCTTTTGGTCTTAGGAAGTGCGCCATGCGAGTCAAGGGATGCCGAAGCTGGCCTTTCTGTCTCGCGGTCGTTCGAACTCTGCTTGCATGTCTATCGATTTCCTCACCTCGTCTAATAAATAACAAATCTGATCTATTCTGACTTTTATAGATAAGAAATATTATCCCCCACTAATCTTCGTGATTTCGACAAATGGTCGTATCGTATGATACATGCTGCAAGCTTAGGCTTGCACTGAACTATCAGTCTAATGGAAATTAGAACAATCTATCTTGATCG
>JAGVVM010023160.1:0-14614 GCA_019149425.1 Psidium friedrichsthalianum | reverse complement strand
AAATTTTTTGTTCCAGGGAATAGAAATAGAAGAATATAACATTACCAAATAGGCCCTAACCCTCTAGGTCAGGCTTAGTTTGGTCCTCCTAGACCCATACCAAATTATGTCGAGTTATGAATTCGATCTTAGTATGATCGGGTGGCATGTGTAAAGTGTATATGCAAAAATGAGTTGACACCGATTTGAGGAAGGTATATCGGAAACCTTATCGATCAATGGGAGATACCTTCGATTCTAAGTAACTAAAGATTAAGAGTCCGAAGACTTGGTTACGTTGGTGTTTCCACCAACACCCTTTTAGTATCGAAATTGAGTGTTTTTCTAAAGTGCTTGTGCAGATGCGAGTCTATCCTATCAATCGCAACAAATCATATAATGTGCGCTAATCAAAGAGTCAATGACATTCGAATAAAGCATGTGGTCATATGATGAGCTTAAATCCGTGCAAGTCTTATGATCCGTGCCAATCATACGGTCTTTCCTAGTAGTTTCATGTTGTGTCAGTCATACAAATCTTACGAACTATCGGACGTCGTCGCTGGGAATAAGGGACGATACCTAGTCATGCCAGTAAACACTGCTAGTCGTAGTGTTTAGTCACGCCAATTGTATGCATCGGGCCCATGGCCGCTAATACTGGAATGCATGTGGAACTTGGTGCTTGTGAACTATTGTGGAATTTGGTTATTTGACTAGATTGATTGATCATTATGTTTAATGAGCTTTGCACAAACGTGATTCAAGGAGTAAGATGCTTGCATGTGTTTGGTGCTATGCTATTAGAATGTATTGTTGCGTAGGTTGCCTAAGCGATTTAATGGCTTAACCAAGCTTTGGCGTTAACCCACTAAGATTTATTTCTTACCCCGTCGTGGTTATCATTTTCAGGTTCAAGGAATAGAGAGACATGTTAGATTTGGAGCTCCTACGGATCAATCATTCTATATTATACCATTCAGTTCCTAGTATGAACTGGGTCTGGGAACACCACGTTTGTTACGCCCCAATCCTTGAGCATGTGTCATTCCTACCAAACCTCTTAGATTAGAAAGAATAGCATCTCAGGTATGCTAACGACCAAACAAAAATTTCTACGCAAGCGAAAACATTTAAAACTCCCAGATAGAAAAATAGACAACGATAATAGAGTAGGATATTCCATATCCATTAGATTAACTGAATATTCCAATACACCAATAAAAGTAGAGGATCGCTAACTTTAAGGAGCTATACAGAATAAATGACCCTCCAAGAATGTTGTCATCTTGACAGCCCAAGCTTGATAACTTTCCCCAGTAAAGACTGGAGGAGCCATAGTGGAGAATCCACTTCATCCTGCCTCCATTAGCTTCTTCTTTGGAGATTGGAAGCAGTCTTCACACTCACTTACACTCACTTCATAGTCCCTTAAGATACCACAGAGGCTCTAATACCACTATTATTGCTGATATAGTCAACTAATTCACTCAAACTTCTAGTTTCACACAGAGAGATGGGATGAAAAACATTCAAACTTCATTCTTCTAAAAACTGTCAAGTACAAGCAAAATTTAACCTTTTTAGGACCGCACAAAAACGTGCGAAATAAACTTGTTCCATTTCCTAGAAAATAGCTAGCAAACCAGACTTGTTCCACTTCCAAGAAAATAACTAATAAACCAACTGCCTAACAAACAAACTTGACTAAATAACAAAAGGCTAAAATGACAGAACATCAGCAGCAGCACTGAGACACAACGCCAACACCTATCCTTTTTGTTTCCTATTATTGTTATCCTTTTCAAAGAACGGACGACAAACTTGCCACGAGAGCTAATATGGCTCGAATTTTAAGCTAAGAAACGTAGGGTCCTCCTATCTGCTATTCATGCATTTCGTCATCTAGAGATTATTTGTCAAATTTCTAATTCCAATAAGGAGAATCTGGCTTCGATTGTTGACTACTTTGGACGGAGTAACTAGTATCCCAAGCTCATGGAACATACGACATTGATCGTGCACAAAATTTGCGAAATTCACCTAAAAATCAAATAAACACGGTTATAAACAAAAAGCTTTGCTAGCATAACCATTCCATCACTTTCATTTGATAATGTGCAACAGGAGTCACACGTTTCGTTTTGCATGAAAAGGGTGACCGTTGAGAGTGTAAAATCAATGGATGATGACACAAATAATCTTGAAACTTTGGTCTAATATATAATGTGGTCCTTGAACTTTTAATTTATCCAATATGGTCGTTAAACTTTAGCCAAATGTGCAATGCCATCCTTCAACTTTCATATTGTTCAATGTGGTCCGTGAACTTTTGAATCATGCTAAGCTTAGTCCCTAAACTATAGTAAAATATTCAACGTAGAATTCCATCAATTCAAGCTGAGGGACAGTATTGAATATTTTTTATAGGATAGCAAGTTATAAATTCTATTTCAATAGGACATGTATTTTCATTACTATGGAATTCATAAATGAAGTAGTTGATGGGGGTTACCATTATCCTTTTTGTAGTGACGAATATTGTATGTGTTCCTAAGAAAAGAAAAGGAATTTGCCCATTTTTGGGGTCTCAAAGGCGCGCGGAAAACACATAAGAACTCTTGAATGGAATTGGAAAGAGATGTTCCAAAATTTCATGGTCTACATTGAATAAATTGAAAGTTGAGGCATCACATTAGACAAATTAAAAGTTTAGGGACCACATTGCACATGGCACCAAAGTTCAGGTATTATTTGTGTAATTTTCCCTAAAATCAAAGAGTGACTTTCCTGGTGGCTGTGTTTATCACTTTACAAATGTTTTGTTATTATATGTAATTAGTGTGTCTGTTTGAGAAAAAATTCGGCAGTTTATATAGGAAAATAATTTGAAGTAAAAAAATAATGATTATAAATAATTAATAGCCATTAATGAAAAAATGGACAATGGAAAAGGTAAAGTAAAGATCCTTGAGATTTAATGGATCTCTCCAATGACATGAACAATTTTTTTCTTTTGCTGGCGATGAAAATCTCAAGGGTGAATCTTTTTACTCTTTTTTGTTTGAACTTTGCCTTTTCGAAAGTCCCAACAAATGGAAAATTTCAACAAACACCATTAGAGCAATAAATTTGACTTATATTTTCCCACCAAATTGGATGCACCGGTTACCAGGTTTTGAGGAAAACCCAAAGGTAGATAGTGTTTGTCGCAACTGTGAGAGTGACGGAGCTATTCCCTTTTCGTTTCCATAAACAAATTGGATGATCGAAGCTCCCATTCTTGCAAAATCAAGCATTTGACCCAATGGGAGTTTAGCTAGGAATATGTGACATCCGAATTTTCGATCCTTTTTCGGAATTTCTTAATAGAATGGATATAATTCGTCACTGCACTTTAGTTGAATCTCAGTCGAGATTGATCACCTCGGGACGGCCAACCAAAAGGGAAAGGCTATTTAGGACTTAAAGTGCGTGGACCTAATACGTCGATACGCGTATCTCCTAACAGCCGCCCGTTGGCCTGAGTATTCACTAAAGTCTCAAATTAATGAATTGACCACGAAATGAAATTTCCGAATTTGACAATCGAAGCTTCATGGATATCGCAATGGTGTTTTGGATTCAGATTCTAGTTTTATTGAATTCTAAAGCCGCAATTTTATTTCGGAACGCCACGAAGAAAGGGGAAAGTGGAAAAATACCGTTTTACCCTTGGTTCACTCTAGGCTCTCTAGCTAGTAGAATGTGATTGTCTTTAGAAATTGAGGCTTAGCCAATGTTAGTTGGCCCTTTGCATCGTTCCCATGCCAAAGGCACGTTTTCCAAAAATTTCTGAACAGGTCGAACTGCCGCCGATTATTTCCTTTTTACCTCAATTTATCAAATTATCTAATTATGCTTTCAATTTTATTAAATCCATCATTATCTACAAAAGAGACACTTGGCAACTCCCTAGCTATTCCATGTGTCAATTTCTTGTGGCATCTCCCCACCAACCAAGCCACATGCTCTCCTCTCATTGGACCACCTCTAAGTCTTCTAGAGACTCATTAAATGCTCTTGAATTATTGCAATGAAGACCTTCTCTCTCTTCTTTTCTTCTTCACTCTCAGCTGAACATACCTCACAGCCCTCATCTCTCTCGGATCTCTCTCTCTCGGCTCCAGAA
Source organism: Psidium friedrichsthalianum (assembly GCA_019149425.1). Lineage (NCBI taxonomy): Eukaryota > Viridiplantae > Streptophyta > Magnoliopsida > Myrtales > Myrtaceae > Psidium > Psidium friedrichsthalianum. Next base: position 10,464 of record JAGVVM010023160.1, on the reverse strand, counting down.
TCTGACTGCTAGATTCAACCGGCTCTCGACGGAAATCCGACCGTTGGATTTTCGTGATTTTCGGGTATGTCGTACTTCAACGTCTTCTGAATCCAACGCAACTTGAATCGCTTCGATCCGAGGTCGTTTGACCTTTCAAATATTCGTTTTCCTATCAGTCGACGAGTTAGTCTTTTGATACCCGAATTCTGTTTATGACTCATCTTGATATATTTTGATTCCCGCAACCTCTAGGACTCATTTTTAGGTCCAAATATTGATTCTTAGCATATTTTATTGGTTCAGCCCCTGCAAGTTTCGGTCCTCTTTAAGACACCACGATCCGACGCCGGACTCTTGCTTTCACTGGCTGCTGTGCGCTGTCCAGCTTACTTTCATCGACTTTTCAGCTTCAACTAGGTAAGCATAACCTCTAAACCTTGAGTAGGATTGTGGTACATGACTTGGCTTAGCTCTAGATGGATTTTAGGCATGGTTTAGAGTAGGAAAATGCTTGGAATGCGTTGCTTGTTCACTTGAGTTGCTGTTTGGTCGTCTTTAGTGGCTGTTCATGCCGTGAAAATGCTGTCCAAGTGAGGTCTAGGGCTGCCCTCAAGTGTTATGTGTGATACATAGGGTAAAGCCTAAGAATACCGGGTTTCGGGCATGGAAGAGTGGATCTATTCATGATTCATGGCTTGTATGTGCTATTTATAACCTGAACGTATGTTTCCATGAGTTAGTTGCTGTTGTGAAGTGTCGGATCATGAATTCCCTATGCGTTTGAAATGATGAGCTTTTACCTGAACGAACTGTCTGCCTACTTAAAATGTTTTATGCTCGATGTTGGGGAAAATTATCTTGAACGTGCCTGGTAGTGAATTAAATATATATGTATGGTGGACATGCATAGATGACATGAGCATGTGGCACGTGAAATTAAATAAAATCGAGCAGCAGGCGATTGTGCCCCACTGAGGGGGAAATTGGCGGGATAAGGATGGTGCGCCCGAACGTGCACGGCACGGGGTAGCTGGAGTGATAAGGGGTGCCAACCTGTGTCTTGGATTTGATGCCTTGCTGGTTGAGGCACCGGGAGGGGCAGTGTACCTGGGTCTTGTACGCATGGGAGCGTACTTGCTGTATACAGGCAAAAGGGGTTGTGCCAACCTGGGTCTTGGTTAGCTACCTTGCGGGTTGAAGCATGAACTGAATGAGCCATGTAATTGAATGTGCTGTAGAATAAAAGAAAATGAATTTGAGCATGTCCCGCATGAGCATTTGCATTTGCTGCCGTGGATTGAATGGTGAATTGTATGTTTGCTCAACTGCTTTATAGTGTCGTTAGGTCATACACGTGCGCAGTCGTTTAGTTTTGTCAGGCAGTGGTAAATTGAGAACCTAGAACTGCATGTTTAGGGTTGACCCGAGCGTGTGCTTCACCCTAGCGAGGTTTAGTGGTGAGCTTGCTGAGTTTCGACTCACTGTTGTTGTTAAACCATTTTCAGACCCTAAGCCCTAGTCATGAGTGGACCGCCTGGTCTCATGGAGTTAGACAGAGCAGATTTTGAGGATTCGTGGATAGTGATCCACCGACGCCCGAGGAGCCCGACCCAAGGAGCTACCCTCATCTGACTGGAGCGATGTGGATGTGTAGATCTGTAGGCCTTACTCGCTCCTTTTGTTAGCATAGGACAACTGTGGTGTCCTTATTTTGAAAAAGTTGTACCTAAATGCTAGTTTTATCATTTCAATGAAATGCCTTTGGTATGTTGATCTGTCTCTCTTCTCTACCCATTCTTTATGTATGTATGGGTGTGATTCGCTTCCGTTAGCGTATTATCTAAAGGCGTCGATTACGCCGCGACGAATCCTGGATCGTCGTTCTCGTTGGCCGATCGATGAGTTGCGGGATGTTGCGCTGCCCGCTGGTTCGGGGCGTGACATCCCCGTCGAAGTGGTATCAGAGCAAGGTCAGCTCGATCTGAGATGATTCGAGGCTTGGAGTGATAAGGAGTTGATTTATGGGGTAGTTAGGTAGAGAGACCCTAGGCTTGGACTAGGTTTAGGAACGCTCGCATGTTAAATGAGTGGCGCATGTGATTGCTGAGCTTGAGTTAGTTGTCTTGGCTTGCTTGGAACTTTTCTCCATAGAAACTTTTGTAATGATTTTGCTAAGTTGCAGGTGCGTCTAGACCTAAGGTAAGAGTCTAGGCCTTAGCTAGGATATAATCGAAATGTCTTTATGTGATTGTTGCTTGAGTGATGTTGTGACCTGTTGTTTGAGGGTTGCTAAACCTTGAGTAGATGGATTAGTAGGTCTCTAATTCCTTGAGGGAATTATATCAGTCTAGGTGAGTAAGACCAGGGAATATGAGCAACAGGGGTAGACCAAGAAAGTCTGGAGGAGCGTCTAGCTCAGATACTCAAGCTGCAGGTGCTCCAGCTGCAGGAGCTCAGGCTGCAGAGAACCCAAGTATTGGGGATATTATGAGAGTACTACTGGCAGAAATTGGTACCTTGATGGGCAGGCAGGCTGAAGAAAGAGCTGCCACTATGGCCCAAGCTGCCGAGGCCGCTTTAGCTGCCGTGAATGGAGTAAATGGGAATAATGCCCCTGGCAATGGAGGTGGAAATGGGGTGCGTCAGATGCACCAACTCGTTGAACAATTTCTGAAGTTGAAGCCGACTGAATTTGACGGGAGTGGTGGACCCGAAGTAGCTTCCCTATGGATCGAGAAATTGGAGAAAGCTTTTGCCCTGCTGGGATGCTCTGAAGAGGAAAAAGTCTCGTTGGCAGTGTACCAACTACAGGGTACAGCTGATGATTGGTGGAAGGCCACTCGAGGGAGAGTCTTTCCAGAAGGCGCAGCACCAAATTGGATGGCCTTCTGTGAAGCATTTAATAACAAGTACTTCTCCGAGGCTGCCCAAGAAAGAAAGATGGAAGAATTTCTAAGGCTTCGCCAAGGACAGATGTCTGTGGACCAATATGAGGGAGAATTTTCGAGACTGTCAAAGTTTCAATGAGGATGATAGAGAATCCCTGGGACAAAGCGAGAAGGTTCCGGGAAGGGCTGAAACCGGAGCTCAAAAGCCAGCTGATAGCCTTGGGTTTGAGGGATTACAATGAGATGTATGAAAGGGCTCAGGCGATTGAGCGAGACCTATCAGAAAGAGCCGCCGCGTCTGGATCGCGATTTGTGCCTGGTAGAGACAACAGGAACTTTGGCAAGAGGCCTGTGTTGGATAACAGGAGGTTTGTCCCTCCTGCTCGAAGGGACTTAAGGAAGCCATCATTTGCCGTTGGCATGGCTTGTAGAGCTTGTGGAAGGAGGCATGGGAATGGTCTTTACCCTATTAGGCCTGGGGCATGCTTTGGATGCGGGTAAATGGGGCATCAGGTGAAGAATTGCCCAAAGGGAGCCCCAAGACCACAGTTTCAACTGCAGTACCCACAGGCAGGACCTCAAGTGGGAGCAGCTCCATAGCACAATCTGAACCGATCACCAGCACAAGGAAGGGTCTATGCAGTGGCGCCCAAGGAGGCTAAAATGCGCCAGGCGTGATCACAGGTACCGTCTATCTCTGTGATCATATTGCTTATACCTTGTTTGACCCTGGAGCATCGCATTCGTTTGTGTCTGAGCAATTTGTTGCATTAGCTGGTATTGATGTAAAACCATTAGAAACGATGTTGCATGTGGCCACCCCGCTAAAGGATAAAGTAATTGTTTCGTTAGGATGTCAGGGGTGTAGGATAGCTTTGGGTAAAAGAGATGAGTCGATTGATCTAGTTGTCCTGCCCATGCATGACTTTGATGTAATAGTGGGAATGGATTGGCTAGTTAAGCATGGGGCAGTAATAGATTGTAGTAGAAGGGTGATCTAGCTTAATCCAGTGGGTCATCCTAAATATGAGTTTTTGGGAAACCGAGGAGGAACCTCGATCCCTTGATTTCATCGCTGGAAGCAACTAAGTTAATGGACGAAGGATGCCAAGGGTACCTGGCATCTGTAGCTGATTCTTCAATTAAGGAAGTAAGGCTTGAAGACGTGCCAGTAGTGTGCGATTTTCCGAATATCTTCCCGCAAGAGTTGCCAGGACTGCCTCTTGAAAGAGAAGTGGAGTTTGCAATTGAATTGGCTCCTGGGACAGAGCCAATATCTAAGGCACCTTATAGGATGGCATTATCGGAGTTGAAGGAATTGAAGGTCCAAATGCAGGAACTGCTGGACAAAGGATTTATCCGCCCAAGTGCATCGCCATGGGGAGCTCCAGTATTGTTTGTGAGGAAGAAAGACGGGTCACTGCGTCTGTGCATTGACTATAGGCAGTTGAATCAGGTGACGGTCAAGAATAAATACCCGTTATCAAGGATAGACGACTTGTTCGATCAACTGCAAGGAGCATCTGTGTTCTCTAAGATAGACCTGAGGACAGGCTATCATCAGTTGAGAATTAAAAGGAGGATATACCGAAAACGGCGTTCAGGACGAGGTATGGGCATTATGAGTTTACGGTCATGCCGTTCGGATTAACCAATGCTCCTGCCGCATTTATGGATATGATGAATAGGGTGTTTAAGGAGTTCTTGGATCAGTTTGTAATAGTGTTCATTGACGACATATTGGTGTGCTCGAAGAGCTTTGAAGACCATGAGCAGCACCTGAGCATTATTCTAAGGACCCTAGAGAGACACTCATTGTTTGCCAAGTTTAGCAAGTGCGAGTTTTGGCTAAACCGAGTTGCGTTTCTTGGACACATTATCTCTAGTGAAGGAATATCTGTAGACCCGACGAAGATTGAAGCAGTGGAGAAATGGCCAAGACCAACAACGGTGACAGAGGTGCGAAGTTTCCTTGGATTGGCTGGATACTATAGACGTTTCGTGGAAAGGTCTCCGCGATAGCTACTCCTTTGACGCGCTTACTAAAGAAGGAAACAAGTTTGAGTGGACGGACAAGTGCGAGGAAAGTTTCCAGGAGCTTAAGGGTAGGCTGACGACCGCACCGGTGTTGACGATCCTATATGGACCTGGAGGATTTGAGATTTATAGTGATGCGTCGTTGAAAGGATTAGGTGTGTCTTGATGCAACATGGTAGAATGGTGGCGTATGCATCTCGACAGTTGAGGCCGCATGAGTTGAACTATCCGACGCACGACTTAGAGCTCGCAGCGATAGTGTTCGCACTAAAGATCTGGAGGCATTATCTAGTTGGGGAAAAGTTTCAAATATATACGGATCACCAGAGTCTGAAGTACCTGTTTTCGCAGGAGGAGTTGAATATGAGGCAGCGTCGTTGGATGGAACTATTGAAGGATTACGACTGCGACATTTTGTATCACCCTGGGAAGGCGAATAGGGTAGCGGATGCGCTTAGTCGAAAGTCGAGCATAGCGCACATGATGGTTAAGGAGTGGACGTTAGTAGAAGGGATAAGGGACTCGGAATTCAAGATAGAGGTAGGACACCTCTCAAGTCTGATAGCCATTGAGAGTTGAACCGAAAATTCACTCGAGGATCAAGGAATTACAGTCTATGGACCCTGATGTCCAAAAGATCTTAACTATGGATGTGGCAAAGAGGAAGCCCAAATTTCAAGTGACTGATGATGGAGTACTGAAGTTCCGTGGTCGTTTGTGTGTACCTAACGATACGGAGTTGAGGGAAGAAATCTTGTCTGAGGCTCATCGTAGTAACTACAGCATCCACCCTGGAAGTACGAAGATGTATCAGAACCTGCGTTAGCACTATTGGTGGAATGGAATGAAAGTGGACGTAGCCAAGCATGTGGTTAAGTGTTTGACGTGCCAGAAAGTAAAGGCGCAGCATTGTAAGCCTGGTGGATTGCTTCAACCGTTAGAAATCCCTGAATGGAAATGGGAACATGTCACGATGGACTTCGTGACGGGTTTGCCAAGGAGCCAGAGGGGTAATGATTCGATATGGGTTGTGGTCGATAGGTTGACCAAGTCAGCTCATTTCATAGCCTCGAAAGGACTTTACCTTAGAAAAGTTGGCTGAATTGTACGTGCGCCAGATCGTCCATCTTCATGGCGTACAGTATCAATCACGTCAGATTGTGATCCAAGGTTCACTGCAACGTTTTGGAAAGGTTTGCAGGTAGCATTGGGATCAGAATTAAGGTTCAGTACAGCATATCATCCGCAGACAGATGGACAAACAGAAAGGACGATTCAAACGCTTGAGGATATGTTGCGAGCGTGTGTTATAGATTTCAAAGGCGGATGGGAAGATCAATTACATTTGGTAGAATTCGCATATAATAACAGCTATCAACAGAGCATCAGAATGGCTCCATTTGAGGCTTTATATGGAAGGGCTTGTAGAACACCAATCTGCTGGGATCAGGCCGGTGAAGGGAGTATAACAGGCCCAGAGCTAGTCCAACAATCAGTTGAAGCAGTCAAAGTGATCAGAGACAGACTGAAACAGCCTAGAGTCGTCAGAAAAGCTACGCAAATAAACGACGAAAGCCTTTGGAATTCCAGGTTGGAGATACGTGTTTCTAAAGGTATCGCCGATGAGAGGATTATCTCGATTTGGGAAGAAAGGAAAATTGAGCCCAAGGTTTGTAGGCCCATTCGAGATCCTAGAAAGGGTTGGAACCCTAGCTTATCGTCTTGCATTACCGCCAAGTTTGTCGCAGGTGCATAACGTCTTTCATGTATCGATGTTAAGAAAGTATGAACCGGACCCTGGACATATACTCGATCATGAAGTCATAGAAGTGGACGATAAAGTATCCTATGGAGAGACCAGTCAGAATAGAGGACAGAAGAGAACAGGTTCTGAGAAACAAGATAGTGCCACTAGTCAAAGTTGTCTGGGAACACCATGGAATGGAAGGGGCTACCTGGGAAAACGAAGAAGAAATGAAGCGCAAGTACCCTTTCTTGTTTGTTTAGTTGTTGGTACCAGTACATTGTAAATTTCGAGGATGAAATTTCTTTAAGGAGGGAAGGATTGTGACATCCCGAATTTTCGATCCCTTTTGGAATTTCTTAATAGAATGGATATATTTCGTTATTGCACTTTAGTTGAATCTCAGTCGAGATTGATCACCTCGGGACGGCCAACCAAAAGGGAAAGGCTATTTAGGACTTAAAGTGTGTGGACCTAATACGTCGATACGCGTATCTCCTAACAGCCGCTCGTTAGCTTGAGCATTCACTAAAGTCGCAAATTAATGAATTTGACCACGAAATGAAATTTTCGAATTGGGACAATCGAAGCTTCACGGATATCACAATGGTTGTTTTGGATTCAGTTCTAGTTTTATTGAATTCTAAAGCCGCAGTTTTATTTCGGAACGCTACGAAGAAAGGCGGAAGTGAAAAATGACCGTTTTGCTCCTGGTTCGCTCTAGGCTCTCTAGCTAGTAGAATGTGATTGTCTTCAGAAATTTGAGGCTTAGCCAATGTTAGTTGGCCCTTTGCGTCGTTCTGGTGTCGAAGGCACATTTTTCCAAAAATTTCTAAATCGGTCGAACTGCTGTTGATTATTTTCTGTTTTACCTCAATTTATCTAATTATCTAATTATGCCTTCAATTTTATTAAATCTATCATTATCCACAAAAGGGACACTTGGCAACTCCCTAGCTATTCCATGTGTCAATTTCTTGTGGCATCTCCCCACCAACCAAGCCACATGCTCTCCTCTCATTGGACAACCTCTAAGTCTTCTAGAGGCTCATTAAATACTCTTGAATTATTGTAATGAAGACTTCTCTCTCTTCTTTTCTTCTTCACTCTCAGCTGAAGATACCTCACAGCCTCTCTCTCTTTTTCATTCTCGGTGGACTCTCTCTCGGCTCTAGAATCTGACCGCTAGATTCAACCGGTTGTCGACAGAAATCCGACCTATTGAATTTTCGTGATTTTCAGGTATGTCGTATTTTAATGTCTTCTGAATCCAATGCAACTTGAATCACTTCGATCCGAAGTCGTTTGGCCTTTCAAATATTCGTTTTTCTATCAGTCGACGTGTCAGTCTTTTGATACCCGAATTTTTTTTATGACTCATCTTGATATATTTTGATTCCCGCAACCTCTAGGACTCATTTTTTAGGTCCAAATATTGATTCTTAGCATGTTTTGGTCTTGGTTCAGTCTCTGCAAGTTTCGGTTCCCTCTAAGACTCCACGATCCGACGCCGGACTCTTGCTTCCATTGGCTGCTATGCGCTGTCCAGCTTACTTTCATTGACTTTTCAGCTTCAACTAAGTAAGCATAACCTCTAAACCTTGAGTAGGATTGTGGTACATGACTTGGCTTAGCTCTAGATGGGTTCTAGGCATGGTTTAGAGTAGGAAAATGCTTGGAATGCGTTGCTTGATCACTTGAGTTGCTGTTTGGTCATCTTTAGTGGCTGTTCATGCCGTGAAAATGCTGTCCAAGTGAGGTCTAGGGCTCCCTCAAGTGTTATGTGTGATACATAGGGGTAAGCCTAAGAATACCGGGTTTCGGGCAAGGAAGAGTGGATCTATTCATAATTCATGGCGTGTATGTCCTATTTATAAACCTGAACGTACGTTTCCATGAGTTAGTTGCTGTTGTGAAGTGTCGGATCATGAATTCCCTATGCATTTGAAATGATGAGATTTTACCTGAACGAATTGTCTGCCTAGCTTAAAATGTTTATGCTCGATATTGGGGAAAATTATCTTGAACGTGCCTGGTAGTGAATTAAGTATATATGTATGGTGGACATGCATAGATGACATGAGCATGTGGCACGCGAAATTAAATAAAATTGAGCAACAGACGAGTGTGCCCCAGTGAGGGGGAAATTGGCGGGATAAGGATGGTGCGCTCGAACGTGCAAGGCACGGGGCAGTTAGAGTGATAAGGGGTGCCAACCCGTGTCTTGGATTTGATGCCTTACTGGTTGAGGTACCGAGGAGGGGCAGTGTACCTGGGTCTTTGTCTATTTTGGCCCATTTTAGTCTCCAAGCCCATCTATTAGTATCGGGCCCTCATTCTCACACCCAAGCCCATTCACACAGCCCACGAACATCCCCAAATCACTCCACCAACAGATCCCAAACCACGAAATCGGCTATTCATCCCAAACTACTCTAACGACCTAACCGGCCTAAACGATCTTAAGTTTCTAGCCGATTTGCACACACCACTTAGACTAACAACCAAAACCAATCAAACATACCATATTCCTAGGCCGGAATTAGAGGTTTGCTTACCATATGAGGGCAAAAATGGTGGCGGCAATGGTGAAAGCCCAAATCGGCCGGTTGAGGTCCACGGCCAACGGAGAGGGGTGGCGTTTGGTGGCTATTCCGATGACTTGGGAGGTCTCCGCGGACCTAGAAATAGTAGCCCTGAGTGTTAGGGAGGTTAAAGGGTCGGGTGGAGTGAGCCTTAGTGGTCGAGGCTTTGCCGGAGCCAAACACGACGAAACGAACGACGAAGAAGAATGGGGCTGGTCGGGTTCTAAATAGGTCTCCAAGCCGTGTGGAAACCAAATGAAAGTGGGTTAGGAAGACTTACCAAGGCGAGGACGGGTGTGTGGTGGCGGACGGTGGCAGAACGACGGCGAAGAGGGCCGCATTTGGAGCAGCCGGCTATGGCCACGAAAGGAAGAGATAGGGACCATAGGAGGCACCCAAGCAAAGCAAGGACGAGGCTGGTGGTGGTGGCGGGTCAACGGGGATGGAGGCGGCGGACGCGCAAAGGAAGGGGCCGGTCATTAGGAGGTTCGGATTTCGTGCGACTCACAATCGCTTTGCCACTGATCGATGACTATCCAATATTGATGATGTAGACTGAGGTGTACAATGAGCAGCCGACTGTAGGATGGCCGCAAGATCGAGAATTAGACTCTTAACTGAGATTGATTGCCAGCTTGAAAGTGTCTAGCATGAAGGAGTAGTAGCGATAGAGTCGAGTTATGTGAAAGCAGTAGCGAGAAGAGTCCCGGACCGGCCGAAAATGAATAAGAGCGCGAAGTGCGATGCGAGGTGATGATTGAGTAACAGTGAGATATGCTTATTATCATGTCTATAAATTTCTATTTTTTTTCATGACGGTATAAAGATAGCCGATAATAGTGGTCTATAGGTTTTGGAGAGTTGTTCATGTTTTATCGTGACTTGTAGTAGAGACGCTTCGCATTGCTACTTGAACTAGGCAGTCGCTGTACTTGAAATGCTAGTACGTTGATATAGGATGTGATAACGTTGAGATATCGATTTTGAACTTGATGTTGATGTATGTGATGCATTAGAAGATGTTGCAATCGCATGATAACTATACTAAAGAGAAGTACTTCATGAAGGATTCGTAGGGATATTTAGCAATGGTTTATTCATAGGTTGATCAATGAGGTCTGTAGCCATGATGTTATTTCTCTGAGAGTAATTTGTTGATGCTGCAAACTTGTTTCAATGGGCTAATAATTTTTCTTTATATCGTCATGACTTGATTAAGGTACTTAGG
>JAGVVM010023157.1:0-21294 GCA_019149425.1 Psidium friedrichsthalianum | reverse complement strand
GAAACCTTAAAACTCCCGACTTGTCCACTCCTAAACCAAAAATTGCATGCACAGGGCTCTCATGATCGGGCAACGGATTATTTTGCACATTAGGTTTACCAGTTGGTTTGAGTGCAAATGCTCTAGTTTCGAGTAAATCTTAGATTCAATGCTTGAGCATTTGGCAATACTCCACTGATTGACCCACTTCACCTCTATGATAATCACATTTCTTCGACGAGCACTTGGTGAAGCTAGCAGGATCAGACCTTTGTGGCTTGGAACTCAGCAAGTTCTTCTTTCTAAGCACTGTCAACATCTGAGATAAAGTACTTGGGAGAGGTGTGAATTGACGCGGCTTGCGCTACGATCATGAGTTCTGCTGTTTCGGTCGTCCATAGACAAGTGCTTGTTGTGGGGCAAACTGTACCGGTGGAGCTTGAACCTACTGCTTTTGAACATAAGCCATGTTTACTTCAAGGGTCGACTTCTTGTCTTTCTTGCTGAAAAATCTTTTACCGGACGACCTCAAATCTCCATACCATCCTTTCTTGAGCCCAGACTCAATTTCTTCACCCATAGCAACCAATTAGCTAAAGGATTGAACAACTGTCACTACTATTCTCGAATGAATCGACTGCGGAAGTGTGGACACAAACAACTTCATTAGATCATGCTCAGGAGGCTCAGGCATGAACTGGGACGCCATGCTCCTCCAACGGGTGGCATATTCTTTATGGGTCTCACCCCTTTTCAATTCAGCCTGTTCTAGATCCTCCCGAGTGATGGTGATGTCAAGATTAAATTTGAAATGCTTAATAAAGTATTGGCCACCTTCTCTCATGAATCTTTTCGGTTGATATGGTGATTAGTGTACCATCTCACCACAGCATCCTTCAAACTTGCCTGGAATGTTTGGACCATTAGGGGTCCATTTGAAACATATTTATTCATGAGGCCTTGAAACATTTCAATGTATTTTAGAGGGTTGGATGTGCCATCATACTTCTCAAGGTCGACATCTTCAACTTCTCTAGCACCTGTACCCTAGTGTACACGGATAAGTCGATCGAGAGAACGCTTTAGGTCCCTTCAACATCATGTATCCTTTGTTCGAGCCTTACTATGAGCTTGGCATTTTCTTCATTTAGGGTTGGAGAAGGAGTGAGAATAGGTTGAGGAGCCGAGGTCATAGGAGGCATGTCGATGCCTGTTAGAATGACATCATCCAAAGATATTGTGGGATCATCATTCATCATATGAGCTTTATCAAGACGGAGGCCTTGGCGAGTCGAGGCTAGAGTTCCTGACTGAGAGCTGGAACTGATCTACTGCTGCTTGACTATTAAATTTTCTACCTGGGTCATTAAAGAAGCCATCCGATCATTCATAGTACTCATATGTTCCTTTAATTTCTCCTGCACAATGGCCGCGATCTCAGCTTGATTTGCCATTTTTCTGACTACCGATCGAGTATTGTGAGGGTGTAGGGGATCCGTGATGAATTACCTACAAAAGGTATCAACATGATCGATATAATGAAGAGAGATGATGAATCGATCTATGGCTCTAGACCAAACTAACTCACATGACCTAACTTGACTCACAGCTGCGACTCGAAAAAATTTCAATTCCATCGGATTTTTTGTAAAAAATTCACGAAAAATCATGGAATGATTTAAATATTGTCAAATTTGTGAGCATGTAGCTGAAACAAATATGAAAACTTTCGTGTTTTGTGTCAAGGCTGAAAGTGCATGGATCAATACAGTTTAATACATCTTTGGGAAAATTTTGTCCAGAAACTGTTTTGTTTGGTTTCTGTCTAAAGAACGAAGGGCCCATTAAAAATGTAAATTAATGTTCCAAAATTTTAGGCCACTAGTTCAAATCCCAATCTCCAACTTTCATGTTTTGACTTCATTCAAAAGGGCTCGTTTACCGGTAGTAAATGGCGAGGTGAGAGTGATGTTGAAAAATTGTGAAATTTCAGACTGCTTTTTACCTTAACCATTAATTCCACCATAAATATAAACGTATTGGATTGATCTCAAAATTTTTGTCAAGATAAAACCTGATCTTCTAGACATTTCTTATGAGGACAAGTCATTCTAGATTTGGGCTGAAAAAATTTGAAAATTCTCGCATTACAGTAAGGTCAACCAAAGACAGAATCCTTCATCAAACTTAAATTAGCAGAAAGTACTACAAACTCATGAACTTGTAATATAATGTCTAGACCAGCGACTTAGAATTGAAAAGACATGACTCGATAAACTTAAATACAAATGCCTATCACTTCGAGGGCCTGGCTCCATCCTTCAATCTCTTGTTCTGGTGATTGGCTTGGGTCTTCGACCGCTTGAGGCCTTCTTCACCATGGTAATCTCCTCGTATGCCTCGGCTAGCAAGTGTTTGAGTTCATTGTTGACGTGTAACATCCCGAATTTCGGACATTTATAAGTTGAAATAATATTAGATTTTGAGGATTAAGAGACAAAATTGGACATCGCCTTGAAAGGCATGAAATTCGCAATTTGACTTCAAAGTGTCTAAAGAAAGGGCAAAATTAAAAATTGACATCTCGCTCCCGTCTTGTACTAGAATCCATGGCATGAGGGTAAGAATGTTTTTAGAGAGGCTAGAAAAATTTTACGACGAAATCCGGAGTTATTTTCCGATCGCGATTGAGCCAAATCAGCACCGATTGAGCCCTACCGGTCCTGAAATTTCACGAATTTCGAGAAATGTCTCGTCGATCATCTTTTTGACCAATTTGACCAGCTTTGACCGAAAATAATTGAGGCCCAAGCTTTATCAGTTCAAATTTCACTGATAGTCCAAAAATCAGTCAATTCGTTCAGCGTTATGTCGCTTTCGGTGAATAGTCACCGCCAATAATTATCCTTAAGATAATTATGGGTCAAACCACTCTCTCTCTCCTCCATTATTTCAGCAGACTCTCTCTCTCTTCTCTCTCTCTTCTCTCTCTCTTCTCTCTCTCTAAATTCGGATTTCTCTCCCTCTCCCTGCTGAATTCCAGTTTTCTAGACTCAACTTCAATCGGCCGTCGACGGAAATCCGACCGTTGGATCATCGCGATTTTCGGGTATGTTGTAGTTCAATGTCTTGTGGTTCTATTCCAACTTGAATCGCCTCAATCCGAGGTCGTTTGACCCTTCAAATGTATTTCTCGTATCAATCGACGAAACTGTTTTCTGGGTGCCGAAATTCTGTTTTAGCTCTAATTGATTTATATCGACCCCGGCTGCCCCTAGATCTCATTTCCATGTCAATATATGATTTCTAGTTCGTTTTGATGTCGGTTCAGCCCCTGAATAGCCCCGGTTTGGATTAAATCCACCGGAATCCGTCGTCGTTGTTGTGCTCCGCCGTGCGTCGCTAATCATCGCTGCTTCCAGCCGCTTTCTCAGCCCTGTTTCAGCTTCGTTTAGGTGAGTTTTACTTCTAAATCTTGAGTAGGGCACTAGATTATTCATGGATTGGTTCTAGGATGCGATTAGAGGTAGTTCGGTTCACAAATTTGTCTGGTTTAGAGATATTTGTGAAAATCGATTCTGTGGGTGTGCTGGATGCACTGTGTAGCCTCGAGAAATTACTGTTCTTGATAGTTAGACCGACGTTTGGTAGGCTCGGGAGGCGTGTGTCGAAGTCGAGATAAGTTAGAATGCCAATTGGAGCAATTCCGACGGAATCGGAACGGATTAGGCAAAGTGATTAGCTTATATATTATATAAGACGTGACGATTGTGTTTTGAGCATGCATTCGTATGCACTTTATTTATTTGCTATGATATGATAGAATTGCATGCTTAGGGTTCGATCTAAGAGTATCTGGTATCCTGAGCAAGATTTAGAGGGTGAACTTGCTGAGCCGTGTTAGCTCACCCCTGTTGGGGATTATCTTTTCAGATGTGTAGGTTTAACACTAGATCGAACGATGTAGACGATGAGGCTAATGGAAGGCGGTGAGGAGCCAAGTCGATGGAAGGGTATGGAAGTGGTAAGCCTTGAGGTAGCGTTCTGGGGCGCTACATGACGTACCGGGATGGAGTGAGATCAAGAAGCTTCGGACGCCAGACTTCGGGAATGGAGTACTTTAAACAGTATTCCTTAGTAGACCAGTAAGCCTCCTCAACAGACTCCAATGGTTTTCCTCGGGAAACTGAGCTTGGTTGGCAGGCAAGCCGCCCATAGATAACGAATGGAGATAACCGTCTCTTCATGCTCCGAAATAAGATTCTCAAAGTTCATATGAACCTGCTCAGTTGGGAGAGGTGGAGGCATCTTCTGCACACAACCAAACTATCGGATGACGCAGGGTGGGTAGTATTCTGCTATCCCAGTGAAACCCAGCAAAGGAACAAATCCAACTCAGCTAGAGGTGAGACGAGCTTCCTTGCATTGGAACCAGCTAGCGTGCCATTAGAGGGACTTGGCGGATGGATGCCTCATGAGTTTTAGCCATTCATAAAAATGATAATCCGGACACTCATTTTGTTTATTCTTAAAAATGACCAATGGAGGGGCAAAATTTCTAAGTATGTTGGTTGACACAAGCCCCTGACCCTCTTTAATGCGAGAAAGGAACCAGACTTGCAAAAGCTCAGCTGGGGCTCGTAGGACCTAAGCTTTGCCTTGCTTATATTTATTTAGGGAAACAAAAGTTTCAGCCAAGATTGCATTCACAAAATTCTTTTTCCTCACAAACGTGCTTAGTAAAGTGTGCCATGTATGGATTGATAGAGTTCTTATGAGGAGGAAACACTATCAACCCAAAGAAAGCCAACAAAAAGATTTTTCCCTTTTGTAATGATCTGGCTTTGTTAAAACAGTCAATCAAGAAGGCAAAAGAGCAATGTCCATAATTTGATTTCAAAACCCTCTGAATGACTAAAATTTCAACTTTTAAGAACTCAGCTAAAATTCCTCCAGAGGCATCCTCCTTCAAGTATGGGCCAATGAGCTCGAAGTCTAAGGACTTACCAATAAGCACACTATACTCTTCCGCGGTAGGGGTGAGCTCATGCTTACCAAGTAGGAAAGTGGCTGTCTGAGGAACCCAATAATGAGCCAAAGCGTGAATGATCCCAGTGTGGACGTTAATATCTAGCAATAAAATGAGCTTTCCTAGCCTATACTCCACATACCCGCGTGCAATTTGATCCAATTGAGCAAGCCAGCCGACCAAATCGTCTTTAGTCACCTCAACAGTGTGAATGTTATCATGCCCCATAAAGTGATAAATCAAAATAATAACGCACCTAATAACCATGGACCGACTCGAATTAAGTACGGAAAAGAGCACGTGTACAATAGTCAAAGATCATGAGTTCAGAGACAAGCGGAATGATGATCATACATGCTTTATCAGCCATGTTTTTTAAAGCTTCAGAGAGCGAATCATACCTACTGATTTAGGTCTTATTCAGCACCTCTTAAGCTGGGGGATGTTAAGAATTTCTCTCATGCCTGCAGATTCAGGCCAGAGCGGGGAATTCTTAACATAGTCAAGGTTTAGGGCAAGCTCATCCATTCCTCCATCCCGAGGAAAGGCAGAATCTTGCCTAGATACCATCCTAGGCTCATCTAACATTTTAAGGTCTGATGGAATGCATGTCATGCACGACAAGTATAATTCACTCAATGATGGCATATCACTATAAAACAATGAAATTTAATGCCAATAATCAAGTAAATTTGCATAAATGATCAAAAAATCAAGGGCAACTCAAAATAATCATCCACGAAAATTAGCCCAAAGCTAAGAGCAAGTTATGACCACCAAGGTATAATCTGGAAAATTCAATCCAAAATCCAAAAACCATTCCAATCACCCGATCACAACCAACCAATCTCAGTTCACAATCAATCAATCAATCCATCCAAGGATGATTCAAGAAAATCAAATGGCCTAAGTCCGCAAGCGATTCTTCTTTGAAGATTCAAGGGTAAATTTATTTTTTGCGAAAAATCAATTTTGATTTTCTCAAAATTAAAAATCTGGTGCACCCTTTTATTTTCAAGAAAAATTTTGACAAATTAAATCTCCAGTGGAGTCGCCACGCTGTCGCGACCTAAAAAATCATTCATGGCTAACGGATTATCAGGTTAATTGACTAATCTAATTCGGGTCCTACCGAATCGCAACTTAGGTTCTTTTCATGCAAAGTTTATTCAATTTGGAGCCACCACTAACCGTTCTTGATAGGTCGATTAAAAACCTAAATAAATTAACGGGAGAACTAATTTATTTTTGCAAACTAGAGAAAATGAGTTTGGAGACTTGATTACATTAATTTGAAAAAATTAATGCCCTTTCGGTACCAAATTTCATGAAAAAAATCCTTTTCCATTAATGATTGTGAATTGAATGACTTTTCCTTTGAGAATGACATGAATGACCATGTATATGCCAAAATGATTTTTTTTAATTAAATAACAACTATTATGAAAACATTACTTAAAATGGGTTATCATCCAATTTAATCTAAGAAAATGATTTCTCAAAGTCTTAAGTTACATTAGATGATATTTGTGAGATAAAAACAAACTTTTGGCATGATTAACTATTTTAAAAATGAGAGTTTTTTTTTTGGGGGTTTTTTATTTAATGAAACAAACAAATGAAATGCAAAGATTGAACAAAAATAAACAAAAATGCCCATAATATACCTTTTAGTTCCGATTCTTTCCAATAAATTCACTCATTCCCAAAGATTTGGGCTAGAGAAGAATTTTATCCGCTACATAAGATTCGAGCTAGTATGCAGATAATTGTATAGAATAACGTCGTCCCTTGTTACCAAAGGACAAAACACGAAATTCTATACTAAATTACCGTCCTATTCCACAAGATCGTGGCTAAGGCAAACAATTTATTTTTCGAAGGGGCTAGGCACAAAGGAAGCATATATTATGGGCATGTTTGTTTATAAATGTGCAAACTTTATCAAGCAATCAATCAAACAACAAAAAATAAATAAAAGCAGAGTGAACATTTAATCTAATTTTTCAGCAAAATAGAAGGGGTGGCCGAAAATGCTCAAGTGGGTTCCACTTTCCCAATCCAAAGCTCGATTTAATTTTGAAAAAATTATCTTTAAGGACTTGCAAAGTGTTTTAGATAATTTTCAAAAAAAATTGAATAAACATCCGATCAAATCTTATCTTATCTTTAATCAAATAACTTCAAAGAGAATTACCAGAGATAAGATATCTACCAAATAAATATCTCAACCAACTCGCATGCTAGAGATAAACATTTAAAGCCAAGGATTATCTGCAACAAGTCCGATGTTATCCAATTCAAATATTCTCAAATATTAGATAGAGTTTAGCAAGCATAACTGTTATCTACAACATGAGATAATATCAAACAACCAACAGATGGGTGCAATTCAACCAACTCAAGAGCCAAAAATAATCATCAAGGACAAGACCATTCATCATTACACAAATTTCTGCAATTCAGATAATTTAACAATTTTTTGAAAAAAATATGCAACTCTCAAAGATATGCTCAAGATTTGAAAAAAAGAACATCTCAATCGAGTAACAATATTTATCCAAAAAACTTGCTCTATCTACTGAGCATTCAAATCAACAAAGTGATTTTTTCAATTTTGTCGAGATAAAGATGTTACCTGATTCGAGCTCGTATCGAAACTTGAGCACCAAGCAAACTTGGACTGATCGGCGAGAGGAGTTTATCACATGCCAATGGGGACGGCTTGCACCAATTTATAGCAGGAAAGTTAAGCTTTAATTGGCGCAAAACAGTGAAGGAATTGCCCCCAAAAATCTGCACTAAATAAGAAGCAAAATAACGCTGAATGGACGCTGTTTCGAGCGAGGAACAGCAACTATTCTAGCACCCAAACAGCAAGAGATTCGGACTGGACAGCAGTTCGATTCTGTCGTGGAACAATAACCAAAAAATCCTTTTGGGTAGCAACTTCAAGACACGGGAACAGCAACTCAAATCAGTACCAAACAGCAGCAAGTTGGATGTTGAACAGTAGAGAAAAGCCTTGAACAGCAACTCAAATCAGCACCAAACAGCAGCAAGTTGGATGTTGAACAACAAAGAAAAAGCCTTGAACAGCAACTCAAAAAAAAACGTGTCAGGACGGCTGCCCAAACCAGTTTGGACAGCCGTCCTGACACGTTTTTTTTTGAGTTGCTGTTCAAGGCTTTTTTCTTTGTTGTTCAACATCCAACTTGCTGCTGTTTGGTGCTGATTTGAGTTGCTGTTCAAGCTTTTTCTCTACTGTTCAACATCCAACTTGCTGCTGTTTGGTACTGATTTGAGTTGCTGTTCCCGTGTCTTGAAGTTGCTACCCAAAAGGATTTTTTGGTTATTGTTCCACGACAGAATCGAACTGCTGTCCAGTCCGAATCTCTTGCTGTTTGGGTGCTAGAATAGTTGCTGTTCCTCGCTCGAAACAGCGTCCATTCAGCGTTATTTTGCTTCTTATTTAGTGCAGATTTTTGGGGGCAATTCCTTCACTGTTTTGCGCCAATTAAAGCTTAACTTTCCTGCTATAAATTGGTGCAAGCCGTCCCCATTGGCATGTGATAAACTCCTCTCGCCGATCAGTCCAAGTTTGCTTGGTGCTCAAGTTTCGATACGAGCTCGAATCAGGTAACATCTTTATCTCGACAAAATTTGAAAAAATCACTTTGTTTGATTTGAATGCTCAGTAGATAGAGCAAGTTTTTTGGATAAATATTGTTACTCGATTGAGATGTTCTTTTTTTCAAATCTTGAGCATATCTTTGAGAGTTGCATATTTTTTTCAAAAAATTGTTAAATTATCTGAATTGCAGAAATTTGTGTAATGATGAATGGTCTTGTCCTTGATGATTATTTTTGGCTCTTGAGTTGGTTGAATTGCACCCATCTGTTGGTTGTTTGATATTATCTCATGTTGTAGATAACAGTTATGCTTGCTAAACTCTATCTAATATTTGAGAATATTTGAATTGGATAACATCGGACTTGTTGCAGATAATCCTTGGCTTTAAATGTTTATCTCTAGCATGCGAGTTGGTTGAGATATTTATTTGGTAGATATCTTATCTCTGGTAATTCTCTTTGAAGTTATTTGATTAAAGATAAGATAAGATTTGATCGGATGTTTATTCAATTTTTTTTTGAAAATTATCTAAAACACTTTGCAAGTCCTTAAAGATA
The DNA here is from genome assembly GCA_019149425.1 of Psidium friedrichsthalianum. Lineage (NCBI taxonomy): Eukaryota > Viridiplantae > Streptophyta > Magnoliopsida > Myrtales > Myrtaceae > Psidium > Psidium friedrichsthalianum. Next base: position 12,095 of record JAGVVM010023157.1, on the reverse strand, counting down.
ATTTTTTCAAAAATTAAATCGAGCTTTGGATTGGGAAAGTGGAACCCACTTGAGCATTTTCGGCCACCCCTTCTATTTTGCTGAAAAATTAGATTAATTGTTCACTCTGCTTTTATTTATTTTTTGTTGTTTGATTGATTGCTTGATAAAGTTTGCACATTTATAAACAAACATGCCCATAATATATGCTTCCTTTGTGCCTAGCCCCTTCGAAAAATAAATTGTTTGCCTTAGCCACGATCTTGTGGAATAGGACGGTAATTTAGTATAGAATTTCGTGTTTTGTCCTTTGGTAACAAGGGACGACGTTTATTCTATACAATTATCTGCATACTAGCTCGAATCTTATGTAGCGGATAAAATTCTTCTCTAGCCCAAATCTTTGGGAATGAGTGAATTTATTGGAAAGAATCGGAACTAAAAGGTATATTATGGGCATTTTTGTTTATTTTTGTTCAATCTTTGCATTTCATTTGTTTGTTTCATTAAATAAAAAACCCCCCAAAAAAAAACTCTCATTTTTTAAAATAGTTAATCATGCCAAAAGTTTGTTTTTATCTCACAAATATCATCTAATGTAACTTAAGACTTTGAGAAATCATTTTCTTAGATTAAATTGGATGATAACCCATTTTAAGTAATGTTTTCATAATAGTTGTTATTTAATTAAAAAAAATCATTTTGGCATATACATGGTCATTCATGTCATTCTCAAAGGAAAAGTCATTCAATTCACAATCATTAATGGAAAAGGATTTTTTTCATGAAATTTGGTACCGAAAGGGCATTAATTTTTTCAAATTAATGTAATCAAGTCTCCAAACTCATTTTCTCTAGTTTGCAAAAATAAATTAGTTCTCCCGTTAATTTATTTAGGTTTTTAATCGACCTATCAAGAACGGTTAGTGGTGGCTCCAAATTGAATAAACTTTGCATGAAAAGAACCTAAGTTGCGATTCGGTAGGACCCGAATTAGTTAGTCAATTAACCTGATAATCCGTTAGCCATGAATGATTTTTTAGGTCGCGACAGCGTGGCGACTCCACTGGAGATTTAATTTGTCAAAATTTTTCTTGAAAATAAAAGGGTGCACCAGATTTTTAATTTTGAGAAAATCAAAATTGATTTTTCGCAAAAATAAATTTACCCTTGAATCTTCAAAGAAGAATCGCTTGCGGACTTAGGCCATTTGATTTTCTTGAATCATCCTTGGATGGATTGATTGATTGATTGTGAACTGAGATTGGTTGGTTGTGATCGGGTGATTGGAATGGTTTTTTGGATTTCTGGATTGAATTTTCCAGATTATACCTTGGTGGTCATAACTTGCTCTTAGCTTTGGGCTAATTTTCGTGATGATTATTTTGAGTTGCCCTTGATTTTTTGATCATTTATGCAAATTTACTTGATTATTGGCATTAAATTTCATTGTTTTATAGTGATATGCCATCATTGAGTGAATTATACTTGTCGTGCATGACATGCATTCCATCAGACCTTAAAATGTTAGATGAGCCTAGGATGGTATCTAGGCAAGATTCTGCCTTTCCTCGGGATGGAGGAATGGATGAGCTTGCCCTAAACCTTGACTATGTTAAGAATTCCCCGCTCTGGCCTGAATCTGCAGGCATGAGAGAAATTCTTAACATCCCCCAGCTTAAGAGGTGCTGAATAAGACCTAAATCAGTAGGTATGATTCGCTCTCTGAAGCTTTAAAAAACATGGCTGATAAAGCATGTATGATCATCATTCCGCTTGTCTCTGAACTCATGATCTTTGACTATTGTACACGTGCTCTTTTCCGTACTTAATTCGAGTCGGTCCATGGTTATTAGGTGCGTTATTATTTTGATTTATCACTTTATGGGCATGATAACATTCACACTGTTGAGGTGACTAAAGACGATTTGGTCGGCTGGCTTGCTCAATTGGATCAAATTGCACGCGGGTATGTGGAGTATAGGCTAGGAAAGCTCATTTTATTGCTAGATATTAACGTCCACACTGGGATCATTCACGCTTTGGCTCATTATTGGGTTCCTCAGACAGCCACTTTCCTACTTGGTAAGCATGAGCTCACCCCTACCGCGGAAGAGTATAGTGTGCTTATTGGTAAGTCCTTAGACTTCGAGCTCATTGGCCCATACTTGAAGGAGGATGCCTCTGGAGGAATTTTAGCTGAGTTCTTAAAGTTGAAATTTTAGTCATTCAGAGGGTTTTGAAATCAAATTATGGACATTGCTCTTTTGCCTTCTTGATTGACTGTTTTAACAAAGCCAGATCATTACAAAAGGAAAAATCTTTTTGTTGGCTTTCTTTGGGTTGATAGTGTTTCCTCCTCATAAGAACTCTATCAATCCATACATGGCACACTTTACTAAGCACGTTTGTGAGGAAAAGAATTTTGTGAATGCAATCTTGGCTGAAACTTTTGTTTCCCTAAATAAATATAAGCAAGGCAAAGCTTAGGTCCTACGAGCCCCAGCTGAGCTTTTGCAAGTCTGGTTCCTTTCTCGCATTAAAGAGGGTCAGGGGCTTGTGTCAACCAACATACTTAGAAATTTTGCCCCTCCATTGGTCATTTTTAAGAATAAACAAAATGAGTGTCCGGATTATCATTTTTATGAATGGCTAAAACTCATGAGGCATCCATCCGCCAAGTCCCTCTAATGGCACGCTAGCTGGTTCCAATGCAAGGAAGCTCGTCTCACCTCTAGCTGAGTTGGATTTGTTCCTTTGCTGGGTTTCACTGGGATAGCAGAATACTACCCACCCTGCGTCATCCGATAGTTTGGTTGTGTGCAGAAGATGCCTCCACCTCTCCCAACTGAGCAGGTTCATATGAACTTTGAGAATCTTATTTCGGAGCATGAAGAGACGGTTATCTCCATTCGTTATCTATGGGCGGCTTGCCTGCCAACCAAGCTCAGTTTCCCGAGGAAACCATTGGAGTCTGTTGAGGAGGCTTACTGGTCTACTAAGGAATACTGTTTAAAGTACTCCATTCCCGAAGTCTGGCGTCCGAAGCTTCTTGATCTCACTCCATCCCGGTACGTCATGTAGCGCCCCAGAACGCTACCTCAAGGCTTACCACTTCCATACCCTTCCATCGACTTGGCTCCTCACCGCCTTCCATTAGCCTCATCGTCTACATCGTTCGATCTAGTGTTAAACCTACACATCTGAAAAGATAATCCCCAACAGGGGTGAGCTAACACGGCTCAGCAAGTTCACCCTCTAAATCTTGCTCAGGATACCAGATACTCTTAGATCGAACCCTAAGCATGCAATTCTATCATATCATAGCAAATAAATAAAGTGCATACGAATGCATGCTCAAACACAATCGTCACGTCTTATTATAATATATAAGCTAATCACTTTGCCTAATCCGTTCCGATTCCGTCGGAATTGCTCCAATTGGCATTCTAACTTATCTCGACTTCGACACACGCCTCCCGAGCCTACCAAACGTCGGTCTAACTATCAAGAACAGTAATTTCTCGAGGCTACACAGTGCATCCAGCACACCCACAGAATCGATTTTCACAAATATCTCTAAACCAGACAAATTTGTGAACCGAACTACCTCTAATCGCATCCTAGAACCAATCCATGAATAATCTAGTGCCCTACTCAAGATTTAGAAGTAAAACTCACCTAAACGAAGCTGAAACAGGGCTGAGAAAGCGGCTGGAAGCAGCGATGATTAGCGACGCACGGCGGAGCACAACAACGACGACGGATTCCGGTGGATTTAATCCAAACCGGGCTATTCAGGGGCTGAACCGACATCAAAACGAACTAGAAATCATATATTTGACATGGAAATGAGATCTAGGGGCAGCCGGGGTCGATATAAATCAATTAGAGCTAAAACAGAATTTCGGCACCCAGAAAACAGTTTCGTCGATTGATACGAAAAATACATTTGAAGGTCAAACGACCTCGGATTGAGGCGATTCAAGTTGGAATAGAACCACAAGACATTGAACTACAACATACCCGAAATCGCGATGATCCAACGGTCCGGATTTCCGTCGACGGCCGATTGAAGTTGAGTCTAGAAAACTGGAATTCAGCAGGGAGAGGGAGAGAAATCCGAATTTAGAGAGAGAGAAGAGAGAGAGAAGAGAGAGAGAAGAGAGAGAGAGTCTGCTGAAATAATGGAGGAGAGAGAGAGTGGTTTGACCCATAATTATCTTAAGGATAATTATTGGCGGTGACTATTCACCGAAAGCGACATAACGCTGAACGAATTGACTGATTTTTGGACTATCAGTGAAATTTGAACTGATAAAGCTTGGGCCTCAATTATTTTCGGTCAAAGCTGGTCAAATTGGTCAAAAAGATGATCGACGAGACATTTCTCGAAATTCGTGAAATTTCAGGACCGGTAGGGCTCAATCGGTGCTGATTTGGCTCAATCGCGATCGGAAATAACTCCGGATTTCGTCGTAAAATTTTTCTAGCCTCTCTAAAAACATTCTTACCCTCATGCCATGGATTCTAGTACAAGACGGGAGCGAGATGTCAATTTTTAATTTTGCCCTTTCTTTAGACACTTTGAAGTCAAATTGCGAATTTCATGCCTTTCAAGGCGATGTCCAATTTTTGTCTCTTAATCCTCAAAATCTAATATTATTTCAACTTATAAATGTCCGAAATTCGGGATGTTACACGTCAACAATGAACTCAAACACTTGCTAGCCGAGGCATACGAGGAGATTACCATGGTGAAGAAGGCCCTCAAGCGGTCGAAGACCCAAGCCAATCACCAGAACAAGAGATTGAAGGATGGAGCCAGGCCCTCGAAGTGATAGGCATTTGTATTTAAGTTTATCGAGTCATGTCTTTTCAATTCTAAGTCGCTGGTCTAGACATTTATATTACAAGTTCATGAGTTTGTAGTACTTTCTGCTAATTTAAGTTTGATGAAGGATTCTGTCTTTGGTTGACCTTACTGTAATGCGAGAATTTTCAAATTTTTTCAGCCCAAATCTAGAATGACTTGTCCTCATAAGAAATGTCTAGAAGATCAGGTTTTATCTTGACAAAATTTTGAGATCAATCCAATACGTTTTATATTTATGGTGGAATTAATGGTTAAGGTAAAAGCAGTCTGAAATTTCACAATTTTTCAACATCACTCTCACCTCGCCATTTACTACCGGTAAACGAGCCCTTTTGAATGAAGTCAAAACATGAAAGTTGGAGATTGGGATTTGAACTAGTGGCCTAAAAATTTTGGAACATTAATTTACATTTTTAATGGGCCCTTCGTTCTTTAGACAGAAACCAACAAAACAGTTTTCTGGACAAAATTTTCCCAAAGATGTATTAAACTGTATTGATCCATGCACTTTCAGCCTTGACACAAAACACGAAAGTTTTCATATTTGTTTCAGCTACATGCTCACAAATTTTGACAATATTTAAATCATTCCATGATTTTTCGTGAATTTTTTACAAAAATCCGATGGAATTGAAATTTTTTTCGAGTCGCAGCTGTGAGTCAAGTTAGGTCATGTGAGTTAGTTTGGTCTAGAGCCATAGATCGATTCATCATCTCTCTTCATTATATCGATCATGTTGATACCTTTTGTAGGTAATTCATCACGGATCCCCTACACCCTCACAATACTCGATCGGTAGTCAGAAAAATGGCAAATCAAGCTGAGATCGCGGCCATTGTGCAGGAGAAATTAAGGAACATATGAGTACTATGAATGATCGATGGCTTCTTTAATGACCCAGGTAGAAAATTTAATAGTCAAGCAGCAGTAGATCAGTTCCAGCTCTCAGTCAGGAACTCTAGCCTCGACTCGCCAAGGCCTCCGTCTTGATAAAGCTCATATGATGAATGATGATCCCACAATATCTTTGGATGATGTCATTCTAACAGGCATCGACATGCCTCCTATGACCTCGGCTCCTCAACCTATTCTCACTCCTTCTCCAACCCTAAATGAAGAAAATGCCAAGCTCATAGTAAGGCTCGAACAAAGGATACATGATGTTGAAGGGACCTAAAGCGTTCTCTCGATCGACTTATCCGTGTACACTAGGGTACAGGTGCTAGAGAAGTTGAAGATGTCGACCTTTGAGAAGTATGATGGCACATCCAACCCTCTAAATACATTGAAATGTTTCAAGGCCTCATGAATAAATATGTTTCAAATGGACCCCTAATGGTCCAAACATTCCAGGCAAGTTTGAAGGATGCTGTGGTGAGATGGTACACTAATCACCATATCAACCGAAAAGATTCATGAGAGAAGGTGGCCAATACTTTCATTAAGCATTTCAAATTTAATCTTGACATCACCATCACTCGGGAGGATCTAGAACAGGCTGAATTGAAAAGGGGTGAGACCCATAAAGAATAGATCACCCGTTGGAGGAGCATGGCGTCCCAGTTCATGCCTGAGCCTCCTGAGCATGATCTAATGAAGTTGTTTGTGTCCACACTTCCGCAGTCGATTCATTCGAGAATAGTAGTGACAGTTGTTCAATCCTTTAGCTAATTGGTTGCTATGGGTGAAGAAATTGAGTCTGGGCTCAAGAAAGGATGGTATGGAGATTCGAGGTCGTCCGGTAAAAGATTTTTCAGCAAGAAAGACAAGAAGTCGACCCTTGAAGTAAACATGGCTTATGTTCAAAAGCAGTAGGTTCAAGCTCCACCGGTACAGTTTGCCCCACAACAAGCACTTGTCTATGGACGACCGAAACAGCAGAACTCATGATCGTAGCGCAAGCCGCGTCAATTCACACCTCTCCCAAGTACTTTATCTCAGATGTTGACAGTGCTTAGAAAGAAGAACTTGCTGAGTTCCAAGCCACAAAGGTCTGATCCTGCTAGCTTCACCAAGTGCTCGTCGAAGAAATGTGATTATCATAGAGGTGAAGTGGGTCAATCAGTGGAGTATTGCCAAATGCTCAAGCATTGAATCTAAGATTTACTCGAAACTAGAGCATTTGCACTCAAACCAACTGGTAAACCTAATGTGCAAAATAATCCGTTGCCCGATCATGAGAGCCCTGTGCATGCAATTTTTGGTTTAGGAACTGGACAAGTCGGGAGTTTTAAGGTTTATATTTCAGATATTTTTGATGCACTAGCTCGAGCAGGTAATTTTCGAGTTGGGAAAGTAGTATTGTTTTCTGAAGTAAGAAGAAAGGTTGATGCGTTGGTCAAGGATGGAATGATCGGGCGTGTTGAGGAGACAGGTATAGTAGCAATTGTATCTCAAGTTGTCATAGATTGGGATCAAGAATTAGCCGAACTGACCAACGACCAAATCAAGTCAGACCCTGACTTAGCTAGCATGCCTCCTCTTGAGGATGCTTCCATGACGATTTGGGGATTTTCATCCCAGAGGCACCAGAAAGCTTTATTGTCACGTCACCTCAGCTATTCGAGTACAAGAGTAATAAATTTGTCCATTGGTCCTATGATGTGGATCTAGTGACAAAGCCTGATTGTGTTTACTCGGATAACCAACTCACAAAGCAAGTCCCTGACAAGGAGGCAAAGGAGTTTTTGGCAGTGATCAAGGTTAGTGAATATATCATCGTGGACCAATTATGAAAGATGCTTGCTTAGGTATCTTTACTTGAACTGCTACAGACATCTGAGAAGTATCGGATACCTTTGATGAGGGTTTTAAATGAGGTCAATGTTCCAAAGAACGTCGACGAGGACAGGCTTGTTGGATCTATCCTTGTTGACATCTAAATTTTTGATTCTCCTCATTTAATCATTTATTTTATAAAAAATTAGAGATTAACTTTAGTCTCTAACAAAAAATATTTAAATTATTTTTGTGTAGTTTTATGTGCATTAATTTAATTTCTGCATGCATTGCATTTTTTTTCTTTTTCTTCTTTTTATTTAATTTTAATTGGTCCAACGGTGGCACACATAGTTCAAGTGAGCGGCTCTTCGTATAGTAAAATCAAAACACTATTCATCTCTTCAATCTGCGGAGACACCTGAGAAAATTCTTTGCCTTCTAGTTGCCCATTCAATCCCTCATTTTCCTTGAGTTGTTTCCGATTCTGCGTCCTTCCTACGCTCGCAATCTTTTGTCAGATTCGAGAAAACCAAGCATGGACTTGGGATGTTTCGACGTGCGATGCATTTCAGTCTCGAACAAGCAAAATGTCGATCGTGGTCTTGATTCGGAAGAGAAGGAAGGCGTCCCACTCCCAGTTGAGATCAATACATCGGCCCTGAAACCTGGAAAGAATAAACTAGCGAAGGATTCAAGGCATTCAATTTAAAGTTGAAAAGGTACTCTGGAAGTGTTGCAACCATGAGCATGGTCGGCCACATTCTAGGTCTTGGGGATAAACATCTAGATAATATTCTGGTGGATTTCCGTAGTGGAAATATACTTCATATTGATTACAATATATGCTTTGATAAAGGGCTAAGACGCAAGATCCCAGAAATCGTTCCTTTTCGACTAACACAGATGATTGAAGCAGCCTTAGGGTTGACTGAACTAGAAAGGAATTTTAAAGCGAACTGTGAAGCAGTTCTTGGTGTCCTGAGGAAAAATAAAGACATACTCTTGATGCTACTGGAGGTTTTTGCCTGGGATCCACTCGTAGAATGGACTAGGGGAGACTTTCACGATGATGCAGCAATTGGTGGAGGAGAACTAAAAGGGCTGGTTTCAAAGCAATTGTCCTTATTCTTCGTGTTCACTCATCATCACCAAACACACCATCATCAAAAGATGTCGACTACCAAAAGCAAAATAGAGAAGTCCACTGAAAGAAAGGAAAAAAAGTGTCGGTTACTAAAAAAAAAGAGAGAGAGGATGCAAAAAAGAAAAAAAATGGAGAAAAAGGAGTTGTGGGTGGTAACCAAGAGGATTGGGCGCTCTTTTCTCCTATTGACCTTTTGAAGCTTCGTTCATGGTGGCTTCCTCACTTGGGGGGAACCACCACTAACTTCTTGGATGCTCCCATCTCTCATCAAGGAGAGCCAAAAAAAAAAAAAGAATCACACCCAAGAAGTTAAAGATGAAGCTTGAATCGGCATCGCCCACTACCGTTTCCATCGGCTCCTCCTCTCTCTTCTTGTTCGCAGCTCTATCCCTATCTGCTCTCTCTCCAACTCCCACAGCCACCGCAGCCGTAGCCGCCACGAAGAACGGATCGACATGCCCTGTGGATCTAAGGTACATGCATAGAATCCCTTGGAACACTTCGAATTGTCGACCCCCATCATCACTCCTGACGCTTCCCTCAACGACACCTCTAAGAACCCCTGTTGCCAAAACATCCTCTCTCTCTTCGGCGTTGGTTTAGCTCAAAGGCTTCGACAGACTTCTCTCTTCAACCTCCCTAACCTCAACTCCTCCATTTCTTGCCTCCAAGATGTGCAATCCACCCTCTCTTCTCTCTCTTTCTCCCCACCAATCTTGTTTCCTATTGCTTCGACCCTTCGCAATTCGTCATCACGCCTAACACCTGTGCCCACATTCAGAATACGCAAGACTGGGTCAAGGAACTCGGCCAATCAACTGCTCTTGATTCGGACTGTAAGGCCAACCTCACTGATTTGAACTACGGTGATCAGTGCGTTACCGCTAGTTTCAAGGTCCAATCCCAGCTGCTATCCATCGGTGATACTAATTCTAATAGCACAGACTGCTTTTATTTTACTATTTTGTATGCTGCTGGTATATTCAATGCTTATGGGCCTGAGAGTACTGGCGTGCTGTCGTGTGTTTTAGCATTGCCACTCAATACCCAACGGAGTTCGGCTAGTAAACGACACACCAATCTTGTTTTCGGCTTGACTGGGGCTGGTGTCGCACTCATTGTCATGTCTTATTTGCTGGGTTTGTACTTTTAGTATGATAGGAGATGGAAGAGGAAGAGGAGAATCCAGGGATCTAATGCAGAATTTAGTCTTGACCTAGAGGAATCGGGGTCTAGGACAAGACCAAGGCCTAATACAGGGTCTATTTGGTTCAAGATTCACGATCTTGAGAAAGCAACCAACAACTTCTCGCAGAAGAATTTCATCGGGGGGGGGTTTCGAATTGGTTTTCAAGGGAGTTCTATCCGATGGGACGGAGGTTGTCGTCAAGAGAATTATTGAATCTGATTTCTAGGGGGATGCTGAATTTTGCAACGAGGTCGAGATTATTAGCAATTTGAAGCATAGGAATTTGGTGTCATTTAGGGGATGCTGTGTGGTAGACAGAGATGACAACGATTATGATGATATGAGTGGCTAGAGATTTCTTCTCTATATCACCTTTTCTCATCACTGATAACCAAGGTGGGAAGAAGACATTGACCTGGCCTCAAAGGAAAAACATTATTTTGGATGTGGCAAAGGGGCTTACCTATTTGTACTATGGGGTGAAACCAGCAATATACCATAGAGACATTAAAGCGACAAACATTTTGCTGGATGGAGACATGAGGGCAAGAGTTGCGGATTTTAGATTAGCAAAGCAAAGTAGAGATCATTCAATATGTGATCAAATGCGAAGGAGCAGCACCAGGTTCAAAATCTTCAACCAGAGCTTCCAACTCTTTTTTCGGGAGACGGAGGGCACCATTAGAAAACCCTCTTGCACAGTCTATCCCCAACTTCTTTGATCTCAAGAAAGAAAACACTAAGCCCTCCTCTAGCATCGGCAAAGCTCTAAATTGTTCACAAGTGAGAAGCTATACTCGAAGGTAGCCACTTGTTGACACTACGTGGCAGCAGATATACGTTTGCTTGAGAACCAGCTGCAACTGCGTCGGAAGAATGCAAAAAGTTTTTAGAATTGGTGTTCTAGACTGGGCTAGGTAAGTAGGCTCTTCCAGGTAAGCTTGGTTTATTTATCACTGGGTTAGCTTGAGTTTGGGTCATGTTTAGCTTGAGTTTTTCTTAATTTCTGAAGTTCTTGGACTGGGCTTATGATTGAGCCCAGTCCGGACGTAGTTCATATCTGCAGGCCTGAAGCCTGAGGCTCGACTCGATTCCCTTTGTTTAACATAATAATAATATAATAATATAATATTAAAATAATTTAAATTCATAAAAAAATCCAAAAAATAATAATAAATTAATAAATAAAATTTGAAAAAAAAGCAATAAAAAATAAAAAATGAAAGGAAAAAATTCATAAAAATCATAAAAAAATTCTAAAAAAATCAGAAAAATTCCAAAAATTCTAAAAAACCTCAAAAATCAGGAAATGGATCATTTTAGTTGATGAATCCTATTTTTTTTTGACAATTTTGTCCTTCCAAACTTTTCAAAATGACGGTTTTACCCCTTATGAGCAAATTATCTCCAAAAAATTCGAAAAAATTCTCAAAAATTGTGAAAAATAGGAAATGACCACATTTAATTGGTTTGAACTACTTTCATTTCCCGTGCCTTGAAAAATGACTATTTTGCCCTCCTGATTAGTTTGACCCAAATCTTGCCTTCTCAAATGATTTTTCATGAAATAAAATGGTACCGAAGGAGCATTAGTTTTAATTAACTAGTGTAGCTAAGTCCCCGAACTCATAATCTCTGGTTCATAGAAGTAATCTAGTTCTCCAATTAATTTACTTAAGCTTCTAATCGATACCAAAAAATGATTAGTGGAAACTCCAAATTCTAAAATTATTTGAACAAAAATCAAAGTTGCGATTCGGTAGGGCTTGGGAGAGTCCGTATTAGGTTAGTCAATCTAATTAACCTGATAATCCGTTAACCTGGGAATTTTCTACCGATGAAAATTTTGGTTCACGACAATCTTTCTCAAGGATCAGGTGGCGTTTTATGAAGAAGAGATATCAGAGGAAGGAGGGGGGCACAATAAGGCGCTCTATTTATCCATTAAGTACAAGCAAACTCATCTAGCTCATGTACTCTTAGACAATGGTTCAACTTTAAATATATGCCCACTATCTACTTTAAGCGTTTGGGTATCGATTTGGCTAAGATGCAAGTGGCCAAAACCTCTGTTCGAGCATTTGATGGGATGAAGAAAGATGTAATAGGGAAAATTAACTTAGAACTTCAGATAGGGCCTTCCATGTTTGATGTCTTTTTCGAAGTATGGATATCCCATCCTCCT
>JAGVVM010023144.1:0-17976 GCA_019149425.1 Psidium friedrichsthalianum | reverse complement strand
TTTGAGGCTTGAAACATTTAAAATTAGGACATATTGCCTCGATACCATGTGAGATTTTGCGAGACACAGTGCTAACTATCCTAAAAGCTTAAGCTGTTAGATAAATGTGTGATTTAATATTTACATATTCTAAAAATGATAAATAACTCTTTTTTCTCTTACCTTCTTTTCTTAAGTCCGGCTTCATATCATTCACCTTACTTTCTAAAGTGTCCATTTCTAGGCCAGGGATCATCTCTTTCTAGACAGTTCAGAAAATAAAAGTCAATGACAACATCACTATTCCCATTGCTATTCCATGGCAGTACGTGAGATTTTCCCCTCACATGTGGTTCGGGTGACATTTACATATTCCTCTCAATTTTTGGAAGCATGTAAATGCTAATAATTTAGATTAATCATGCGGTCTTATCATGTTTTAATCCCTTCTGCTAAGTGTCAAGGCGTAGTTTTTTTGCGGGAAAACAAAGGACACTTCAATCAAACATTTAACATAAGGATCATATCAAATCAAGACAATGAAAACAACGCATCAAAGCGATATAGGGTGCAAAAGTAAAGACGACAAAAGTAAAGCGTGCGAAGGTAAACTCGATAGGGCAAAAAATTATAACCAAATTGATCTGGTTCACTTACCAATGTTAGAAATTAAAGATTATACAATTCGAAAAATTTCGGAGTCCGCTCAAATATAAAAAAACAAAATAATGTGAAAACCCTTTGATTAAAGAGTAATCTCCACCGCTTCATAAGGTTTTATTTTATCTAATCTACTGCAATGAGTTATTTATTTATTTTTAAGTGTGATTAAAGCTGGATTGAAAATTGAATCTAATAATATAATTTGAGTTTTTAGCTAAATTACCCTTTTCTTTGGTGTAAGTTTTTTGGGTAAAGGGAAGACCAATTTATATTAATCCACTAATTGGGTAAAAGATAACCATGACGTCGTTATTGAGCTCCGAGGTAGAAACTCCGCGAGCTAAACTCAAAACACCACATCCGTCAAGCACGACAGCAAAACAGCGTAATTAAAAAGCAGAAAAGTAAAACCCGACGCAGTGTCGGGTAATGAATATAACCTATGTTTAAACAAGCTTAAGAATGATCCCATTAACATATAAATCAGCCCAAGACCCCTCAAAACTTGCACTCAATCGTCTCTTACCAGCAATCTAAATCACGTGTTATCACTGCCTCGTCCATGCAATTGATGATTAGACATGTCCTAAATTACTAGGGAATCAACTATATAGTAGCACTTCATTATGGGCAACTGACATAAGGTTCAAATGAGCCTGGGATCAATTCAAGTTATGTCCCACAAATGACCGGCAAAGAAATGGCAACAACGGCGTGTATCCCACAAATAAAGAGTACGCAGATACCTCAGACGGCAAGATTTGAACATACACTAGACATCGTAACATGTATATACCCACTTTAACACAGACAATGATAGTCAAATAGAGAAGTTCTCCGCTCAGGTATAAGGAAAGCAAGATCGGGCACACTCAATTAAGTCCAAATGCATTCACGGCAAAACTGTAGTTATTAAAACCCAAATCAAGATCATATAACGTAAGCTCGAAACACACAAACTTACCAATCATATAATGCAAATAGATGTGATAAGTTTTGCAAATTGAGTAGGAGAAGGTTCTCAGGCAAGCAAAATAACATGAAACAATCAAAAACAAATCCAAAATATCATAGGGAACTCTCGGCCTAGCATCCACATATCGGGACGTGCGCATATAGTGAGCACATTAGCAATGCTGATGCAATTCACTGAACAATTCGGTTCAGTCACATATATGCCGTCGACACCCAGAACCATGACATTTCCCTGTGAAGACACTGACAAGAATCAAAAGACCCCAAATATATGCGAGCAGATTCAGAAAGTCCATGTTTCACAATAGAATGGACACGATCGGTACGGGGGTGCTTCAGCAAGTTTTACAGAACATCAGAATCCATTCAAGCATATCTAAACTGGTTCACTTCAGAAATAACCGCGTGAATATAGGAATCAATTCGGTTCAGTACAAACTCGGCAGAAAACACATCAGGATCAATTCAATTTTATACATGAGGTTCTCGGCCAGCATCATATAATCGAACACACATGGATCTAGCTAAAAAATTTTACCAACAAATGATGTTTACATCGGCCAACCTGATTTTTGATGAAGAACATCCTTCAACAAAAGTAAAGCAATGATTCACACACTGACCCAGGTCAGGCATTTCATCAAACAGGTGATATGCATTAGAGGAGCTTAGATGCAAAAGTAAAGCAATGATTCACATCCAGATTATCACTGTGGCAAAACAGCAATTTCAGATCATCATTAGTAGAGCCTCACTCGCAGCTGATTTTCACACAGGCAGTAGCTAGAGCTCTCGGCCTCTACTTCTCTGTAAAATAAAGAAACAGAGCACTTGTTTTCTAATTGAAGGAAATGAAAGTTTCCAGGAAGTGCAGATTCTAAGAACAATCTGGACGGAAATGGGCTTTCGACCTTCACGGGTCGTACTTGATACCACTGTTTGTCATGGGAAAACCTTCGTCAGACCGTCCGAATTCGACTTCGAAGGGAAAAAAAAACACACAAAAACAAACAAAAGAAGAAGCATAGTACGCCCAACAATCAAGTCTTGTTCTGACTCCCTTACAGACAAAATATACGGGTGTCCACATCATATACTTGCCACTTGCCATTCATCGTGTCGGGTTCAGTATAACCAGCTCAAAAATACCCAGCGTGGTCGCGTTCGGTAAACTCCGAATCTGTGTTATCATGACATCTACAATAGCTGTTTCGGTTGGGCAACCGCTCGCAACGTTCAATTGTGGAACATTGTAAATCCAGATTTGAGGTGTCGGCCAAACTCTCCAACGAACTGCAATCATGAATCCACAACTTCTGTAAAGATTCCAAGTGGTATAGACCTTCCACTCTCCTTAGCTTTGGACATTCTCCTACTCTGAGCTTCCTTAACTTTCTCAATTTCGAAAGGTCCGACATCCTTTCAATGGAATTGCAATCCTCGATCGATAGGGAGCAAAGGGATCCCAATTCTTCAAGGCCGCGAATCTCAACTAACCACTTGCATCCAAGCAAATGTACCTCTTGCAGATTCTTCATGGACGACAGATCAAGTACTTCTGGGCCAAACAGACACCTACGCATCTCTATATGGGTCAAACTTTCCATTTTCAACTGAATCGGCTTCAGCCTATGGGCACGAAGTCTACTCAACATCAAACAACTATCTAATCGCAAGGTCACCAATTTGGAAAAATCAAATGATCGTCCAATCCTTTGATGTCCAAGTTGTAACTCTCTTAAACTAGACGGGAGCCGGGGGAGGAAATTCATGGTTTTGGGGAACGATGGAGCAATGACACTCCCCAGCGCATATTGCACGCCCTCGACGAACTTGACAGTATCCGTGGTCCATCTTACACAAGTCAAACTTGGGGGAAGCTCCGGCAATTGTTTAAGTGCAGGACATGACTCTAGATTAAGTATTTGGAGATTAGAGAGGTGACTTACAGTGGAGGGTAATCCGGATATACATGTGTATGACAAGTCTAGGTTCCTCAAACAGGACAGTAGTCCAATTTCTTCAGGGATTTTGCCGGTCAAGTTCCAACAATTATTAGCGTATAACTCTTCAAGCTTCTCCACCAGCCCAATCATACTGGGTAATTTTGTTATGCTACTTATGTGGCTCATTCTAAGTACTTTCAGTTGCTTTAGATTGCCAATTGAATTGGGTAGGTGATCCAAACATGTAAATGACAAATCCAACTCGACTAATGACTGTAATTTCCCGACGGAGTTTGGAAGTTCTGTTATCATCCTACACTCAGATATATTCAACCGCCTAAGTTTCACCATCCCTCCAATTGAATCAGGTAGGTGATCCAAACTTGTAAATGACAAATCCAACTCGACTAATGATTGTAATTTCCCAACGGAGTCTGGAAGTTCTTTTATCATCCTACACTCAGATATATTCAACGCCTAAGTTTCACCATCCCTCCAATTGAGCATGGCAATTTCCTAATCCAACTATGCGATGCATCGAAGGTCAACAATGACTTCAAATTACCAAACGTCTCCGGAAGTTTAAACATATATGGCGAACAAGGCATGAGAATTTCTATCAAAGCTTCTAGACATCCTAGTTCTTCAGGCAACTCTCGAAGAGACTCACATCCATTCAAGTTCAAAGTAGTGAGGAGCTTTAATTTACCAATGGATGGGTCGATTTCATTTAAGTTGTGACAGCCTTCAAGAATCAATCTCTCCAAGGACTCCCACGCAGATAAATCAGGTGTTTTCCTTAAGTAGTTGCAGTTACTGAGATCAAGTATTTTGAGTTTGCTCGCCGCCTGCAAAACAATTTGATAATTTATATACATTAACAAATAATCTATCCAAAAAAAAAGAAAAGAAATGTTACACATATACAAGTAGTGATACTCGTAGCATACTTTGATTTGGTTCCAGCCAATCCATTCCTCAGAAATACTGCTGCACGAAAGGTTAAGAATGACTAAATTAGTCGGATGAAAGTTTGTTGCCACAAACTCATGAGGGCAAAACCGCCAAGAAAGCCATGTTAAACTAGGGAGAAGATTATTGAAGTCTCCGACAAGGAACGCCCCATTCATTTCAAAGAACCTCAGCTTTTGTAAATTAGCAACTTCTTCATGCGTCACAATGTCTCCACGATTTCCTGTTGACAATGCTTCTATTTTCCTACTTCCCTGACAATCAACACGAAGAAGTCCACATGTGAAGGTCCAAAGCAAACAATTTCAAGTGCTAATACGGATTATATTTTTCCTTTTACAAGAATAGTCTACAACAATTCACATGAAAATAAATTATTGTTCCCTCTTTTTACCTCTTTCTCCTTTAGAATTCGCAGGGCCTCCTGATGATTCCAAACTCTACTACGCTTGAAGGGACATTTGGAATTCTCTTGACAGACAATTGCCCTTCTGAGGTCTCGTACTTGGTCATGCATCCAAAAAGTATTGTCATCTTTGATTTTTATCAAAGACATGAGAGAGAGGACTTCAATGGCATTGTGTGGGTAGTATTCACACTCATCCCACATGTAGAAAGGGTAGATTTTGTCCTTATTAACAAAAAAACAAGCTATATCAAGAAATATTTGCCTTTGTGCATCGTCTAACCTTTCATATGTTATCTTTAATGTTCTTTGGATTTCCATGGAAGGAGCTCTTTCTAGCTTCTTCAAAGTGTCTGCCCAAAATGCTTCGGATTTACCGGAAAGGGATGAACCGGTAACTTCAAGAGCTAAAGGGAGATTTCCTAGAGTAGAGACCATGTCTTCTGAAAGGGAGATATAATTCTCTGGTGGTGAGTCTCTTCTAAAGGCGTGCCTACTAAAAAGCTTAAGAGCATGATGAAATTTCATTTCCTCTACTTCGTAAGTGGAAGCATTTGCAGACTTTGTTGCGGGGCCTTCACTTGTTGCTTCTCCCTCAATCATTAGGACACTTTGGTCCCTAGTAGTTATGATAATTCTACTACCAGAACCGAACCAATTACCTTTTCCTGCTAGAATTTCGAGTTGCTTTTTCTCATCCACATCGTCCAGAACAATGAGAACTTTTTTATTGCGAAGTACTCTCTTGATCGTGTTGATCCCATCATCCACGTCATGAATTTGGTGGACACAATGAGAGTCAAGGAACTTGGATAACAACTTTTCTTGCAAATATACCAAGCCATGTCGTTCTGATGACTCTCGAACATCCGAAAGAAAATTGCAACACTGGAAGTGAGAAGATAGTTGGTTGAAGACAACCTTTGCAAGTGTTGTTTTGCCAATCCCGCCCATTCCGTAGATTCCGAGAAACTGAACACCATTGGATTCCACATCCAACAATTTGATTATAGCTTCTACACGATCATCAACTCCAACTAGATCTTCAGTCACATTCTTTTTATATCTGACATTCAGCTTAGCCAACGCAGTTTGAATTACAGATTGCACCAGATGTACTTGGCTGCCATAACACAACAACCATGTTAAAGATAAACTTATATTGCTAAGCTACACCCTAAGTGACTCAATTTTCGTTGCAATTAGTAGAAATTACGTAAAATAATCTAGATGCCAAAAATAACTAGATTTTCCCAATCTCCTCCGCTCCCCAATTTTAGTCACCACCACCGACGGCCTCTACCTCTGCAATAACACCATTGATTGAAGCTATTGCTGCGATAGAGCTCACATCCGCCATTACCTATGGCCGATAGCAGAAGTGGCCACGACCACAATTTACACTACAAAGGATTGGTGAGATGAGTAGACTCTTTTTTCACCAATCATACCGCAATTAAACTGAATAGGGAGAAAAAAGTTATCCACAGACGACAGTTAAAAAGTTTAGGATTTTTACCTTTCGCCTTTCTTCCAATTCCATCCCTTTATCTCGCCCACCTCAATGAGAGCTTTTTCCCATGACTCTACTTCAGTGCTGAACTTTTCCCGGTGCTTTGAAAGAGCTTCTCTATATAAGTTTGTTCTGAGTTTGACATCAAGAGGTTCCACGTTCAAGAAAATAGGCAGAATTTCTTTGTTCTCATTTGATCTCGAGGTGCACTCAACAATGTGTGCGAGCTCCTGCAGGCACCACCGGCTTGACGCATAATTCTTGGAAAATATGGGGATGTAGATCTTGGACTGTTTAATTGCTTGTAGAAGTTCATGACTGATTTTATTACCAACATGGAGGAATTCTGCGTCCCTAAAGACGTGGATCCCGGCATCAACCATGCCATGGTAAAGAAAATCGGTGAATTCATGACGGGTATCCGGCCCTCGAAAATTTAGAAAAACCTCGTGTGGAGGTCCGACGGATGCTCGTGAATTCGTCCCCCTCTCCATTGTAGGATCTGAGGAAAGCTTGCTTTGGGTGTGCTTGGATGTGAGCGTGGGCTCTCAATATACTATGCTCTGGAGACAAGAAGATGAAGCCAGTTGCGCTAAAAGCCTAGGGACTGCCAGTGATTCAACCTTGGAGTGTTTCTTGTTCTTCCCCTGATTTTTCTCGAAGGTGCGCCGAGTCAATGTTTCCCGACATCAAAAGTTGTAATCTCGCTACGCCGAGTCAATGTTTTACACCCAAAAGTTTCAGGTAATCCATCAATTTCTTAACCACCATACCACACATTGAATGCTCCCAGCCGTCTCAATGCTCCCACAAATACAATAATTGCGACGGTCGGGCAACTTGCTAAATCCAAATTTGAAGTGTAAGCCAAACTCTCCAGCGATCTCCGCACTCGCGAGTAGACAACTCTTTAAAGATTCCAAGTGGTTTAGACCTTCCATGCTGCT
Organism: Psidium friedrichsthalianum; assembly: GCA_019149425.1. Classification (NCBI taxonomy): domain Eukaryota; kingdom Viridiplantae; phylum Streptophyta; class Magnoliopsida; order Myrtales; family Myrtaceae; genus Psidium; species Psidium friedrichsthalianum. Next base: position 10,575 of record JAGVVM010023144.1, on the reverse strand, counting down.
TAGCTTCTCTGAGCTCCTTTAGCTTTCTCAATTTCGATAGATCCACATTCTTTCAATCGAACTGCAATGAAGTACCTTGAGGCAAGAAAGGGACTCCAATTCTTCGAGGCCGCAAATCTCGTCTAACAACCTGCAACCATGCAGATTTACCTTTCGCGGATTCTTCATATGCGGCAGATCAAGTACTTATGGGAGGAACTCACACATAAGCAACCTTAAAGATGTCAATCTTTTCATTTCCAACTGAAACAGTGTGTCCAGTCTTCTAAACGCGCATTGTTGTAAATAGAGTTTCTCTAACTCTGTAACAAATATACTAGAGAATTCCGGCATTGAACAGTGGTAGAATTCCAAGGTTGACAAGTTTTTGAAATTGGAAAAATCTAGTGGTCATGTGATTGCCAAATTTAGAAGTTGCAACTCTCTTAAACTAGACGAGAGCCGGGGGAGGAGTCTCACGTTTGGGAGGCCAATATTAGTGTTTTCAGCTAAGATAGGGTACCGAGGCTAGTGGCAAGAGGACTGAAATTCTCCAGCTTAATACGGGTGTCCCATGTCAGACAAGTCAAACTAGGGGAAGCTCCGGTAACTCAGATATGGCTAGCTTAAGTTCTTGGAGACTAGAGAGGCGATTCACCGTCATGGGCAATCCGGATATTTCGGTCAATGACAAGTCTAGGATCCTCAAGCAGGACAGTCTCTCAATTTCTTCAGGGATTTCGCCGGTCAAGTTCGAACATCCTTTAGCATCAATTTTGTTATCCCCTTTAAGTGGCTCATCCTAAGTATTTTCAATTGCTTCAGATTGTCGATTGAATCAGGTAGGTGACTAATACCTGTCCTTGACAAATCCAACTCGATCAATGATTGTAACTTCCCAACCGAGTCTGGAAGTTCCTTTATCTCCTCACCAAAATGTAATATCAATCTCTCCAAAGACACCAACGTAAATAAATCAGGTATTCTCGTTAAGCATTTGCAGTAGCTGAGATCTAGTACTTTTAGTTTACTTGCCACCTACAAAACAATTTGATAAAATATTCATTGAGAAATGACCAACAAAAATAATGAAAAAAATGATTTACGAATACAAGGAGTGGGACTCGTATCATACTCTAACCGGTCAATCCTTTCCTCCGAAATATGGCTGTATGAAAGGTCAATAACGACTAAATTAGTCGGATGAAAGTTTTTTGCCTCAAACTCAAAGAGCAATCATGGCAAGAAAGCCATGTTAAACTGGGGGGAAGATTATTGAAGTGTCCAACAAGGGACACCCTATCCACTTGAAAGAACCTCAGCTTTTGTAAATTAGCAAACTCATCATCCGTCAGAATGCCACCAAATCCAAGTGACAGTGCTTTAATTTTCGTGCTCCTGTGACATTGGAAACACCAAGAAGTCTACATGCGAAGGTCAGAATCAAACAATTGCAAGAATAGCCTACAACAATTCATAGGAAAAGAAATTGCTTTGCCATTTTTATACCTCTTTCCCCTTTAGAATGCTCCAAGCTTCCTTGGGATTCCACACTCTACTACGCTCGGCAGGATCTTCGCGATTCTCCTGACAGATGAGATTCCTTCCAAGGTCCCACACTTGGTCATGCATCCAAAAAGTATTATTTTTTGAAATTTTATCAAGGACATGAGAATGAGGACCTCAATGACTTCGTAAGGGTAGTATCCACAACATCCCACATGTAAAAAGGGTATGTTGAATCCTTATTTAAAAAAAAAAAAGCTATATCTAGAAACACTTCCCTTTGTGCGTGATCTAACCTTAGTTATCATCAATTTTTTTTTGACATCCTTGGGAGGGGCTTCTTGTAGCTTCCTCCATAATGGTTCAGGTTTACCTTTAAGGAATGAACCTATAATCTCCAAACCTAAAGGAAGGTTTCCTAAAGTGTGGACAATTTTTTTGGAAAGGAAGACATGATTATTTGGTGGAGAGTCTCCCCTAAAAGCGTGCCTACTGAAAAGCTTAAGAGTATGATCAAATTCCATTTCTTGGACTTCGTGAATCGAAATATTTGCAGGTCCTTCACCTGTCGCTTCTCCCTCAACCACTAGGACACTTTTGTTTCTAGTAGTTATGATAATCCTATTACTAGAACCAAACCAATTACCTTTTTGTGCTACACTTTGGAGTTGCTCTTTCTCATCCACGCATCAAGAACAAAGAGAACTTTTTTTATTGCAAAGTACTGCTCTATTGATCATGTTGATCCCATCATTCACCTGATGAATTTCGTTGATAGAATGAGAATCAAGGAGCTAGGATAACAATTGTTTTTGTAAAATACCAGACCATTACGTCGCGATGACTCCCCAACGTGTGCAAGGAAACAACATCAGTCGAAACTAGAAAATAGATTGTTGAAGATGACCTTGGCAAGTGTTATTTTGCCGACACCCCATTCCACATATTCTGAGAAATTGTAAATAATCAGATCCCGCATCCAACTTTTTCATTACAGCTTCCACACGATCGTCAACTCCAACAAGATGTTCAGTCAAATTTTCATATGCGACCTTTAGCTTAACCGAAACAGTTTGAATTACAGACCGTATCAGAGCTCCGTAGCTCCCATAATGAAACAAACAACCATGTTAAGGATAGCTTTTGTATCGTAAAACTACTCCCCAAGTCACTCAGTGTCCCTCACATGTTGAGGAAATTACGCAAGAAAATCTAGAGAACAGAACATTCCCGATTTTTCCCAATCTCTCTCTGCTCCCCAGCTTCAATCCTCGTCATAGTAGACCCCGACCACTACCACGCCACCGTAGACGTTGCTCACCCCCCGCACCGTCGCCATTGCTTTCTAGTGTCGTTGTCGTTTGTCCCCCCATCGGCTCGCCATCTCAGCCTTGCCTCAATTCTCCACGTGATGTGGATCGTGGCCTTGCAACCACCAAGGACGGTGTCACTGGCCTTGGGCAAATCTAGATTTGGGGTTGCTAGATTTGCTCGAGGTCCTTGACGACGGACATGGGCTCAGTGATGTCAGACCCGACATCCTGAGCTCGGATCTGACTTGCCACAGTGTGTGTAGGAGAGAGACAGGGTGGGGCCCAATGGCTTTGCTGCAGCCTCTAGCCACTTGGTGTTATGCAAGCGACGAAGAAGTAGCGGCGACTGACGAACGAGCTGCTGCGATGGCTGGCCGGCAGTGTCACGCCTCGGACCCGTCGGACGCGCAACATCCCTTCACCTGATCATTTTACTCATCGCTCGGCCAATACTGGCGACGGCCCAGGACTTGTCGCGGCCAAATAACAGCTATTCAATGCGCGACAGCGAAAACGCGCAACCCCTGACAAACACACATGTGGGATAAAGAGATAGGGAAAATTTAATTTACATATAACAATAAGAGTTTTGTACAACCTGGGAGGAAGACTATCATCTGAACTTCAAAACCTGAGTTGGCCACTAACAAAAGGGAATAGACCAAACCAAAAAGTCACTAGTCTTCATCTAGGTATTATCAGGACTACTCGTCCCCTAGCAAGGATCACTCCTCCGGATCAAATTTCTCGGATATCGGAGAACAATCAGGTCTATGGTCAAGGATCTGAAATAGCGATTAGCCAAAAATATGTGAGTCGAAACTTAGCAAGCACATGTTTAGACTCAATTCAGAATGAAGCATATACCTTAGGCCAGAAATTTAAATCATCACATGTATGTTACGACTTCAGATCAAACAGATGCAAATACAGATGCTCATTAGTTCTCTTTGGGGTCCCCGATGGCTCACTAGCTCTTCCGGACCGAACCCCACCTGTGGCTCAATAGTACTTCCGGTCCCGGCCACGTCATAGACGTCTCAGGCCTATACCTCAACCCGTGTCTAATCACACCGAAGTTGGTACCCTTGTCTCTCTAGCTACCCCGTGCCGAGTACGTTCAGGAGCAAGTGCAACGACCGTGACTCAATTAGCACTGCGATCGGCACCTCCTTATCACCCCGCACTCCCAATGGCCCCCTAAACACTATCGAGCCATCCCGCATGGTTCTACGCACTCCGCCAAATGCATATGTCTCATGCCAGTATGCAGATCAATGATGAGCATCACAGAATTCTCAATTGGCCTACCCCGTAAACACTCATGCAAGTCAATTTTGCCACATGCATTTCTTAAGATTATTCACCAGAGCACACAATTCAACTCAAAATAAATCAAATATAATAACAAGGCATTTCACGTTGCAAAAACTCGCATTTCAAGACCTGGTTTCTATTCTAAGTCACCTAGGCTCAAAGGCAAGCAATCTGGCACACAGGGCAATTTCTAGAGTCCACAAAAATTTTCAATTGACCTCTATAGTTAGCAATAAATAATTGACATTTGATGTCCAAGAAGTTTAATATCTTTCATCATAAAATTTTCCCTACTACTCCCTAGTATATCCGACATTCTAAGTCAAGTTTAGAAATGTGCTCACCTAAAAATCAAGTTCGAGCTCGGGGTCGACGGAACAATCTCAGTTCAGCTAAATGGCGAACTTGGACGGGTGATGGCGACGAGCTCGGGCCACGAACGACGATCGAGCTTGGGAACGACGAATGAGCTCCGAGCAATCGAGAAGATGAAGACGCAGCAGCAATTTCAAGTGCATCCATGGAAGAGGAAGGCGTAGCAATATAACGGCCAAGAAAATTTCAGCCGAAATGACTGAGGAACCAGCTACAAACAAACACGGGCAGAATAGGGTCAATTTTGATTCAAAACTAGGAATTTTTCTAGAAGGTTTTTTAGCTGATCCCTTTTTTAGATATCGAAGTTTGAGGTCTTAACGAGTACATAGACGAAACAGACTCGATTCGGATACCGGCTGACCTTGAACGAGTCGATTTCCTCCGAGTGCGTGTGTAGGAATGCGAGAACCCGAGAGGAAGCAAAAGACAATCCAGCAGCTGCAAACAAAATTCCCACAGCCGAGGATCAAAAGACAAGCTACAGCAATTTCCAACCAAAGTTCATGCGGGCGGCGGTAGCTCAACCGAGGGAAAGCCCGGCAGCCGAGAGAAATAGACACAGTCGAGTCACTAGCGACCAAAATGAAGACGTAGAAGAGGGGAGTGAGTTGCAGCAAAAGATGATGAAGCAGTGGCAGCACGAGTAGACTAGAGAGGCAAAGAATGAGTAGAGGGGCAGCAGGTTGGTTTCAGCGGTGAGGGTGGGAAGAAGAAGAAGATCACAGTAGAAAGAAGGAAAGAAAAAGGCTAGCTGCAGTTTCCTCATTAAAACGTGAACAGTGGGGTTAGTGGCTTCCAAATGATGAGAGTTTTGACTTGCATGGGAAAAGTGTTCTTCAACTGATTAATGGAGGGGGCAATGTGGACAGCTGCATGAAACAGAGAGGATGAGTGGGGCAGGATATTTTCTCTTCTGCCGAGGGAAATGAAAGGGAAAATGGCAAGGGCACGTGGATTCATAGTGGAGAGAGCAGCTGAAATTAAAAGAGAAAATGGGTCCACAAGCCTTAACTTTTCTTGTCCTCACATACACAAATTGGAGGACGTCACAACTCTCCCCCCTACAGGAATTTCATCCTCAAATTTTCATTTTTTCTACTAACACTGTTTAATTACATAAACAAGTGGGGGTGCTTGCTTCTTCATTTCGTCTTCGTTTTCCCACGTCCCACCTTCAGTCCCATGATGCTCCCAGATTACTTTGACAAGGGATATTGTCTTATTCCGTAGGACGTGTTCCTTTCGGTCCTTATTCGTACGGGCTTCTCTACGTACGAGACTTGGTCATCCACTTCAATGACTTCATGATCAAGTATATGGCTCGGGTCCGGCTCATACTTCCTTAGCATCGAAACATGGAACACATTATGTACTAGAGACAAATTTTGGGTGGCATGCAGACGATTACGCCAATGTTCCATCCTTTCCAAGATCTCGAATAGGCCTACACAATCTCAGGCTAACTTTCCTTTCTTCCTAAATTGAGATAGACCTTTCATTGGCGATACCTTCAAAAATACATGATCTCCCACTTGAAATTCCAACGGCCTACGTCGCCTGTCTGCATAGCTTTTTTGCCGACTCTGAGCAGTTTTCAGCCTTTCCCTTGTTACGTTCACCACCTCACGGACTGTTAACCAACTCTAGGCCAGTTATGCTCCTTTCACCAATCTCGTCCCAGCAGATTGGAGTTCTACAAGCTCTTCCATATAGAGCCTCAAATGGAGCATTCGATGCTCTGCTGATAACTGTTATTATATGCAAACTCCACCAAGTGCAATTGTCCTTCCCATCCACTTTGAATCTATCACTCAGGCTCTTAACATGTCCTCCAATGTCTGAATCGTCCCTTTTGTTTGTCCATCAATCTGCGGATGATATGCCGTACTGTACCTCAATTCAGTTCTTAAGGTAGCCTACAGACTTTTCCAAAATGTCATAGTAAAGCGAGGTCCGGTCCGACGTGACGGTAACTGGTAATCCATTCAACGAATGATTTGACGCACATATATCAGCTAGCTTTTTTTTTCAAAGTAAAGTCCTTCCGTACTACTATGAGTGAGCGATTTGGTCAGGCCAAATCGACCACAATCCCAATTGATCGTTAACCCCTTTGAATTCCTTTGGTAAAACCATCACAAAAGTACATCGTAACATGCTCCATTTTCCACTCTAGGATCCCATTGTGTACAACTCCTCCGGTTGCAATTTTGTGCCTTACCTGCTGACATGTCAGGCAATTCGCCACGTGTTTTGGCCACATCCACCTTCATCCCATTCGATCAATAGTGCTGACGCGGGTTCTGATACATCTTCGTGCTACCTGGATGAATGCTATAACTACTACGATGTGTTGACACTGTTGATTTTCAGTCATTTTATTTTTAGAAACTTTTTAGAAAATCCACAAAAATTAGAAAATTAAAAAATCAACTTTAGGGACCTTGGTCTGGCTAGGGATCCATTTTTGAGCAAAAAATAATTTTTCTTATTTTCAGTATTTTTTTTGCATTTATTATTTTCAACAATTCATAAAAAATCAAGAAAAAATGAGAAAATTACAAAAATCAACTTTGGAAGCCCTAGCCTAGCCTAAGGAACCAATTTCGAACAAAATAATTTTCCTTATTTTTTGCATTTTTTTAATATATTTAGAAAATAGAAAATACAAAAAAACAATAAAAAATAGGCATCCGTGGCCCACAAAAATACGAAAAAATAGCCCATATTTTACTTCATTTTCCCTTCATTTTGCCAAAGAAATTTTGAAAAAATTAAATTGGAAAGGGGGTTTACTTTGTTAATCACATTTTCAATTAAATTGAAAAATCCCTAGAAATTCATTTTAATCCTGCAATTTTTTTTATTTTTTACATTTTAGAGTCGTGTCATCCCCCTCTATTTTCTAAAATTAAAATCAGCCCAAAAATCCACTGAATTGTCCAATTTCGCGAAAAAGGACCAAGATGTAATTTTCAGTTTTTCATTTAGTCCTTAAAAACCATAAAATGCAATTAAAATTGTTCAAGGGACCAAATTGAAGATTGGGGCACGTCAACCTATAGTTTTTTGGCCTTCTGAATCCATTGGTGACATTAATTTTTTGCAAAAAGGGTCATTAAGGGTTTGAATTTTGCAAACGGGTCCTCGGGTCAAAATTTAGAAATTGGGGTTTTTATGCCATTCTTGAAAATTTCAAGGAAAAAAATCATTTTCTAATAGAACTTTGGGTCCAAACCTAATTATGGTATCAATTTTGAAAAAAATATTATTTGAATTTGGGGCCATTTGGGTTTTCAACCCAATCGGGTCGACCGGGTCGAATTGACCCGACCCCGTCAACCCTTTTGACCCGGACGCCCAGAACCATTCTTGGTTCTTTCTCCTTTCCCTTCTTCACGTGAGCAGGCTGGAGGATTGAAGTTCATAACAGATTTAGGTCGGCCTGGTTGGTATAAAATGGGGGGGACGAATTCTTTTGGCGAGGTAGAGATCATACAGAGATTATACCGAGAGAGAGAGGAGAGAGAGAGGGTGATATAGGAAGAGAGAGATACAGAGAGGAAATCAGAGGGAGACGAGATAAAGGGAGAGGGAGACGCCATTGTTGTTGAGCTCGGCCGCGAAGCTTTAAAAGCTTCGCCAGACCGATCGGTGAAGATTCAAGCCCCAATATCGCGGTGCGAGCATCCCCAGGTCTTGGGGAGTCGTTGGAACTAAACGGTAAGATTTTTCCCTTCCCTCACGATAAACACCATGGACGCACAGGCGAAGGTCCGTCAATGGCAGATTTGGCATTTCTTCATCATTCCTTGTGATTCTTGTTGGAAATGCTCCTGCAGTCTTGCTAATTACATTTTTGTGTTCCTTTTTCATTTTGACTATATGGAACCCCCTAAGTCGACCTTGAAGCTCCCTCGGCATACCATGAACTCGCGAGTTCCTCTCGAACGAAATCTGCACTCCTATTAGCACAGCTAAGTTTCCTTGCGCTTATGTGACGCTTTTGCATGGATTTTATTGCTTGTTTAGCATGGAATGATTGGTTTTGGTATCTATCGTTGATATAGCCTCAGTTAGGGTTTAGACAGGTTTTGGTTGGTAGTTTCACGACTCGAAATCTATGGATTCTCAAGCTAGAGTAGTGTAGGCATATTCAGAGCAAGATTAGGAAGTTTCGCACGAGTGTGAGAAAGTTTTAGGCATTTCGGTGAAGCTCCGGCGACCTACCGGCGATCGAGATTCGCCCGTCGTCTTCTCCGGTTTGAAGGTTGACCAGGTCAACCTTCGTTGACCTGGTCAATGCTGACGTGGCGTCGACATGGCTCCCACGTCAGACGCCACGTTGGTAGTCTGTTATAACAAGTACCGTATAACAATTTTGATCGGATGGTTAATATCCTGCCACATGTCATGATCGTATAATTTTGGGAATAAAAATTCTAATCGATTTTCACAATTATTTCCAGAAAATAAACAAATAATGGAGGGCTAGGATTTAGTCACCATTTTGATCTCGACCGTAGATTCAGTGAGAGGAATGAGAGGGTGGATGGGCAACACACGTGGCGAGTGTGTGGCCGTCAGATCAAGGTTTAGGCAGGAAAATGAAAAAATGGAAGAAAATAAAAAAAAATTAGAAATTAAACCCTAAACTACGTCGTTTTGCGTCGAGTTAGGTTAGTAGGCTTTGAGCCGGGTCTCGGATAGTGGGCCGGGTCCAATTTGACCCGGTCCCGTATAACTAATAAAAAATAAAAAATAAAAGAAATAAAAAAATAGAAAATCCAGAAAATCAATAGAAAAATAAAAAATAATATAAAAATCATTAAAAATCAAAACTGCGTCGTCTTCGTTCGTGTCTTAAGTTTGGGCCTTCGGTCGGATGGGTTGGGTCGACCCGACCCGGTCTGGAGAATTAAAAAAAGAATAATAAAATTAAAATATATAATAAAGAATAAATAAATAAAAATAAAAATCCCGAAAAAAGTAAAAATTTATAAAAATCATAAAATAAAATAAAATTAAATAAATAAAAATAATTTAAAATAACAATAAAAATAAATAAAAATAATTTAAAATAGTTAAAATAATAAAAAAAATAAAAAAATAAAATTTCAGAAAATATAGAAAATGTTCCAAAAAGTAGAAAAATTCTTAGAAAGCCTAAGAAAATGTCTAAAAATTTTTGGAAAATTCTAAAAAAATAAGAAAATCCAGAAAATTCCCAAATTTTGTGAAAATTAGGGAAAAAACCACATTCAACTGGTTTTGACCTAATTTCACATTTTTTGACTCCCCAAACCTTTTCAAAATGACCATTTTGCCCTTCTGGTCAATCTGACCTAAATCATTTTAAATCATCCTTGAACCCAATTGACATGTTTTCTAGGCCTTCCTAAGACTCCCCTAGGCTTGTACTGACTGGTTTTGATGTAATTTTCTCTTAATTGATTCCTTAATTGCGTAGTTATTTCTATGATTGTGATTGATAGATAGATATACTCCCATTTGCATGGACCCCTTAGACTTTAGAGAGCCTACCTTACCCGATATCGCCTGCATGAACTCTCTGGACTAGTAAATCACACAACTTAGGGTACCGAAGGGGCGTCATAGCAATATTGGCGTAACTAACTCCCCGAACCCAAATCTCTGGTTTTCGCAGAATCAAACGATTTCTCCCAATCGCTCGATAGGGTTTCTAATTATACTCTCCAAGAAGTGATTGTGGCGACTCCAATGGCATGCACACTGAGCACATGTCACCCGACCACACTAAGGTCGACTTCGATTAAAAACTTCCCGACACGATTTGGTATGGGCCTGGGAGGGCCCGAGCTAAGCCCAGACATCCAAAATGGGCCTAGCAATCCATTAGCTCCCTCGAAATGCCACATAAAAAAATCTCGGGAGGTCGCGACACGATGCGCTTCGGTCGAAAATTTTCTTCTTTAATTCCTCATTATTTGGCACGCATATGCATCCTTTAAACTTTAGGATCCATCCTCTGTCACTTGAAACTCCGGCTTTCTCTTTACCTCATCCATAGTCAAGATTTCTGAAATATCAAGGTTCGTAA
>JAGVVM010023141.1:0-13478 GCA_019149425.1 Psidium friedrichsthalianum | reverse complement strand
TTCGTCAGCTTTATGATGGCTCCTTTCTCAAGTTGGATAATTGCATTTGATTCGTCAAAATATGCGAATTCCAATGATGCTAGATTCCTGAACAATGGGATCGAGGTCATGGATTTTCTCAATGGTCTGACGAGAAGTGTACAAGCTGGAGGAAAAAGAGATAATAATTCCCATGTCAAATCAAGGAAATACGGGTCAGTAGACAAGAAAAGTTTGCCCGAAGCATATTTGACAGATTATTCACTTCTTCTTCTAATTCGAGAATCCTGAATAGGCCACTATAACCGTGAGAAAGGAGTTCATGAAGGTGTTTCCAGACAACGCGATCATCATTAGGGGAATGGCTGACAGAAGATGGACCTGGAAAAATCAAACCTTGATCGTTGGGATTTACGAATATGAATTGTTAAAAACTATAGACAGAGCATAGAAGAGATAGATGAAGGATCGTTGTTGAATGTTACCTCCATGGCCAGAATGGCAACCGTTGGAAGATATGGTGGAATAAAGACTAAAGCCAATGAGCAGGTTAAAGCATTTTGGAAAAAGGATGATCAGGTGATATATATGTAGACAAGACGAGGAAGCAGTTATCAGAATGTAGGGAACGTCTTTAAGGACGAGCTAAGATAACAAGGGAACGTGAGATTGTGTGAAAAGTATTTAGTTATCAACAGGGTAAATTTTCCGAATTCAAGTTATCCAAGACTTAAGCTGAGGAGACTTTGGGAAGAGGTTTCAGTTCGGTATCAAGTATACGCGAGGCCATTCTACCGAAATTAAGTCAGTAAAATTGTTAGTTGGAATGTTTTCGGGAGATTCTACTTGTTGATGTTGAAACGTTTTCCCGAATCTCAGTTACAGAGGAATATAAGTTAAAATAATCTCAGGACTGCGTTTCGATTCATCACATTGTCGCATTCCCGATCCGAAATGCTGCAAGGATGTTCAAGCCAAACAGTTTTTCGGGAAGAAACCAGTTCCGTGTGGGATAATCACCCCAATTCCATCGCTACATGGATAAATTGAGAATTTCGGGAGAAGATGTTAACTCTTTATGTTGTGGCCTTCCCAAACTCGGATTGTTAAGGGATAACTTAGATCTTTCAGAAAAAAGTTGTGACTCTTTTTGTTATTCGTTCGACATTTGCTCGTTGAAGAAGTTATGGCAAACAGAGTTAAATACATCAGAAATTGCTTTCCCGAAACAAGATAAGCGAAGAGAATATTAGAGGAATGAGATTGGAAATGCAGAAACATGAATATTAAGATTGCCATATAGCCTTGGCTAACAGTTGCCTGGCTTTCTTTACAAAAGTCTACAGTTGAAATTCAAGATTAAAGTTTTGCTCCACCATCTCCTTCCTCCGCTGCTCTGCAACTAGGTTCTTATGCTTGCCAGAGTCGTATTCTTTTATCAGCTCTGTGTATTTGTTGAAGTCTCGACGGCAAGAAACACAGAGCTCCTCCTGTTTAGCTTCCCGAAGATGAAGCTCGTTATCAACTACTTTGAGTGCCGCTTCGAGATCTACTTTCTTCTTTTTGAGATCCTCAATTTCTTGTTCCACGGCAGTGTAGGTGTTGAAAGATAGAAGTGTATCATTCCGTTGTTCATGCAGTTCATCTTCGGCAGCCAATTGTGGTTGCTCCATGGAAAGAAAGTAGGGTAAAGTGTGCATATTGACCCTCACAGTGTCCACCGCCTCGACGAAACTGAGTTGAAAATCGTTGCAGACGTTTTGAAGCTCGTTCGAAGGCATATAGGAGGGATTTCCCGAGAAAATCTCCTGGGAAAGGACTCTAGCCCAATGTTCTCTCTTGGAATCCACAATCAACTTCCCATAGCCAGGTTCCAAAAGATCTAAAAATTCTTGCCATTTAGCTTTGGCAACCTGAGAAGGGACTGGAGAGGATGCTGACAAAAGATCCTTCAATTGATCTGGAATGGTTTCTCCTAATTTTAGTTGTTGAATATTTCTGAAAGCATCCTTCTCTTGTTCAGACAATAAGGGAATCTTCTTTTCCGATGGAGCAGCGATTGTTGAAGATGACGGTATGTGAGATTCTCTGAGGGATGATATAGGCTGCGTCAGAGAAGGAGGAGTGCTTGTGGGGATTACAATCTCAATAGGAAAGATTGGAGCTTTCGATGGGCGAAGTCCTGCAATTCAAGAAAACTAGTTAGCCACCAATTAAATTGTGGTAAGAATAGTAGGGTGAAAAATCCATATACCAGAAGTGCGAGCAGAGACGCCTTCAGAAGCGGAGGTTAAACCGGTGACTTGATGAGTATCTCGATCAGCTTCAAATAGACGAAAAGGGAGAGAGACCACTATAGTCAAAATTTAAACAAGTAATGTTAGCCGAAATAATTCGGCAACAAAGTGAATCGGTTAATTACCAGACTAAGAACATATCGATTGGAAGCGATTCCTCAGGCAGAGCAGGTTCCTCAAGAGGAGTAGACTCTTCAGGGTTGTATCCTGGAAGTGTAATGGCTAGTCTCTCTGGTGCTGATGTTGTCGTCGGTGGGGAATCGGGGTGAGTGACTTCAGGTGCCACAGGATCGAGCTCGATCAAAGACGGGTAAGCAGGGGTCATAGCTGTAAAGACCGGAATCTCAACAGTGGGCTCGGAAGGAAAGAAGCAGGCGTTTTCTTCGAAGGACCTGACAGTCAAAAGGTTAAAATCAAGGATGATAAACCTAACAACCACAGTATAAGTATAAGAGAAGATATGATCACTTACTTTTGCTTGATCTTGGCTTCTTCAATGATCGAAGTGGCGCATCGAGAAGCAAACTCTGAGATGAGGCTATCAAAGAAGCCGGCTCCGAAATACAGATACCTGTTCCCCATTGAAGTTGCTGTTTCTTGAGGGCTGGGGACTTCGGCGAAACCGTTCTTTTTCTTTTGCCGTCTGCAAGTACACATATTAATATGAAATGAAAGGTAAGCCTATAACCTATATAAAAAAGAGGAGGAGTTCACTTAACCTTTCTTAAATTCTCCCGAAGGTGCTGTGAGCGTTTTCGGTATTGCATCTGCCTTGGAAATCGGATCTACCATTTGTAGTTCTCGGTCCAAAAATGATTCCAGATCTTGACTTTTAGAAAAAACACGAGAGTGGTAGTCTTTCCACCAGAATGAGAAGTCAGGAGTGGAATAGGCAGGTTTTGGCTCATACGCCGACACGAAAAGCCTTCGGTATGTCCTCCGGATAACAATATTCAGTTCGGTGAAGGCTAAAGTGTCTGAGAGTTTACAAGTAACTTTTTCAGGCAGATAAGGAAAAGAAAAAGTGTAAAGTGCCGGAACAGGAAGCCCTTATGTGAACCCAAATTGCCGAGCGCAATATTGGGGAGAGTAAATTTCAAAGCTCGAAATGAGCCTGCCTTTGAATGAGACTTTGAGAGGTCAATAGAAGTTAGCACGACCTGCCAGTACTCACTTCGATTATTAGGAAAGCCAGGGAGATACTGACGGAATTCAGCAGCAAGAAAAGGAGAAAAATCGAAAGTCTTTAAGTCAAAAGAGTAGAGTTGAGTAACGAAATACCGAAAATAAGAAGAAAATTCGGTACTAAGAGGAATAAGTTCCCAACTCAGGGCTTAACAGGGGAGAGTGTTTGGTATAGAAATAGAAGAGAGCTGACCGAATCGGGAGTCGGAAAACCAAGAAGGAAAATAAAAGGCAGCCTAGACTTGCAAAATCCAGAGATGGCCACCAAAAACCCCTAAGACACCAACAGAAGTAACAGAGGCAGCATGGACTAATCCCCTATACAAGAGAGCTAGAGCAGTCTTACCGAGAGCAAGCTTGGTCCCTGCAGCAAGAGCACTGACTATATACAAAAAGTCTTTAGAGACCCTAATAACAGGGTGACAGAAAAGAAATTTGCACAACCAATAGAGCAGAAAGGCGGTATGTTCCTCATCGGTGACTTCCCCCTCTTTCTTAAAGTATTTATTTAGAAAGGTCCCATAGGACAAATCAGAATCTGAAAGTTGACGAAAACTGGGACTGGTGTTCATCGAAATGGTGGCCACATCTTCCCCCAAAGGACTAAGACCAGTGATGCAGACCAAATCCAAAAGGGTAACGGACATAGGTGCGAAAGGGAAAAAGAAACAATTAGTCGAAGAGGACCAAAAACTAGAAAGGGCATCAATCAATTCAAAATTTAGACGGTAATTGAAGTAGGAAAGGCGAAAAGCATTATGGATTTGAAGCTCATCCCAGAGTTGAGCCTTAGAGGCGTGAAGGCGGGAATACCACTGGTAAAAAGATTGGTCAAATGGGAAAAAAGCCCTAAGTCGAGAGGGTTGAGATGTCTAGTGGTGAGACTGAACCGGTGTGTGATGAATGGGAAGGATTTCGGTTCCATGGCGAGGAAAAATTTCAGAATAAATCTTTGGAACCAGAAAATGATTGTAAATAGCAGGACCCAAAACGAAAGAGTCAGTACCGTTATTGTTCAGAAGGGAGAAGTAGTGGCGATCGTCCAAATCGGCCGACTCCACAAACTCGAAGAAGCGTTCAAGGGCCTCTGCAGAAGAAAAAGAGGAAACTTGGGATGTCATTATTGGAAGGAGCAAGGATTAATATTAGGGTTTGGAGAGAACTTTTGAGAAAGAAGAAAACCAGACGAGAGCGCGAAGGCAAAGGTAATAAGAAGAGGACAAAAATTTGATTGTGTGGGGACAAATGACTTTATAGCTGATGAGGAAAGAGTCGAAAAGGTAAGTTTGAAAACGACACGAGTGGCGTCGTTTAATGCAAAAAGAAGTTGAGAGAATAAATCTTGGGAACAATTCAAAAAGTATCGTTTCACAAGAGAAGTTGAAAGAGCAGATCCTCAAAACGAACAGAAAAAGACACCGTTCGGGAAGGAAAGGTGCTCCGTAAGTGTTGAAATTTAAAAGAATTAAACCTTTTTAATTCTTTTAAAAGGGGGCATATGTTGATACTCGTTGATACCAAAATATTGCAGTTTGATTCGGTATCTTAGAAATGACACATGGAAAAAGGAATTATTGGTAGATCCCCAACTATGGCGAGGAGAAAAACTTCATACTGAATAATAAGAATAGTGTTTGACCATTCGGGATATGTGTGCCATTCGGGAAGTTTAAAAAAAGTATGCCGAATGAAAGACATAATGTGCTTGGATTCGGCATATCATAGATATGCAACATGGAAATTATTACATCCCAAAATTCGAAAATACAAAGCAAGACTTATGGGCATGAACAAGTTTTCCAAAACCTAGAAATATCATTCAAAAAGACGGTTGATGGTGCAGTTGCAAATTATAGGAGGCATGGGCCCCAATTACATGGGTCAGTTGTGAAGATCATGGGTTAGAGGTGAATTACAGCGCCAAAATTCAAAGATTTAAAATCAAAGAATAACCGCTTGAGCGGTTAGAAACGCAAAAAGGATAAGTACTCGAAAGGTAGGAAAAATGAAGGGATCTCTCCACAATCATCCAAAAAAGACACTCTGTTTCTTTGAAGTTTTAGCCTACTTCCCTGTTCGTAGTATAGTCTTAACTTTTCTACACATTCCGTTCCTTGTATTTTCAGATCCAAGCAATCTATTTCTATTTCGAAGCAATTAGGAGTAGCATAGCTAGTAGATGTCCATAATTCCCATCACTCTCGTCCATCGCACACACCCGTTCGCCTGTTCTCCCTAACTTTCCATCAGAACAGAGCCGCAGAACCCTTCTTAATAAAAACCGAAGTACGAATTTCGGTGAAAGATTTTCCCGATTCAAATCGCGCGAACACCATGAAAACCACATTATTTACGTTTACAGGAAAATGATAAATAATAAATTGAATTTGAGTCATAGAAAATAGTAGGCCTTGTACGAGTTCCACCTACATCTTATTATCGACAATCTAGATTTGGGATGTGAGATACTATGTAAAGTAGAGTCAGGGTTTACAAGAAAATGATTTGCGTTATTTCTTATCGAGAGAAATATATGTATCATTTTTCATTTAAGTATCATTTTCTCCTTATTCTAAATTAATTTTTTTAATTTGAAAAATCAATATATTGGGCACTTTGCAACGATTTTAGAAGATCGTGGGGTAAATTGGAAATTTTCTAAAACCAGGAGGCACTTTGTAGTAATACAAAAATCTAGGGGATATATTGTTATTATCCCAAATTTGCTGGAAATTTTTACTCTTCTTCGGGGGCGCCACCTAGTCATGTGAGAGAACATAACTAAGGGGAAAATTAGCAAAAAAGCCCTAAGCTTATTTGATTTGTGCCAATTAAATCATAAACATTTCAATTATGTCAATCGAATCATAAATTTTTTTGATAATTTATCAATTTAGTCATTCCAACCAGTTTGACTTGAAACTACTAACGTGGAGGTCGGCTGTCATACGTGTCACAACCATCGCTAACGTGGACAATTTTCACAATTTCTTTTTAAATTTGATTTTTAAAAAATTTTCGTTTCTTTATATATTTTTTCCTTAGAGTAGGCCGGACTCCAAAGTCCAGCCCGCATCACAAGGATCCAAAGGTATTTCAAGCTGGACCTTGAATCCTAAACAAGGGCCTACATCTCCAAGCGCAGCCCACCCAACTTATTCAACCTAATCAAGATTAGCATATATGCTGACACCATAATTTCACCAATAATTTCAAAAAATACATTTTTTTCTTAGAAAGTTAATTCACAAATTAGGGAAATTACAATATTGATACATCAAGCCTAACAAGCAAGATTTTGCCAAATGAAGAATCAAGGCTGGCCAATTTTAGTGGCTCCATTTGATTTTCGTGGTAAAAACCCAATTGGATATTACAATCCATACCAAAGAGCAGAATTTAAGCTCACTTCATGTGTCTTTTCTCACGGGCCTTGTTTAAAAAAAAAAAAGTTCAATCAATTCAGCCCCAAATATAATAATTGATCAATTTTTGCTTATAAAAAGAAATAAGAAAAATTCAGGCTAAGTTTGAACCGGCCTGGAACGGTCCGGACTAGCTCGGTTTTAGGGCCTATGGCTCGGTTTTAGGGCCTACGATCTAACTCAGGCGGGCGGAAGTTCCATGGACTCGTCAATCTTTACGTAATGGTCGTCCGCGTACATGATTCATTTAATGGAATGTTTGGTCTTCGTCTCCATGGACATAAAACGTAAAACAATGGTCAAACTCTCTAAAGCTTCTTTCTTAAGACGAGGAAACAATGTCAAGTGAATCGACCGAGACAAGAATCAACACGGGGTGTCCCAACGTTTTAGAATAGAGTATTACTCTTTATTGCGACCTACCTTTCACCTGTCCCAAGGGTCCAGCGGGTTAAGAGGTATTGCCATCAATCAATGGCAGCGACTCTTCCAAGTCTTTATCTCGCATGACATTAGATTTCATTTCCGTGATTAGCAACCTAAACGTTACTAGGAATCGCCACTAGAATATTAGGGTCAGCTAGAAACCAATCGAGACACAGAAGAGTTATCTTGATCCCATCACAACCAAAGTTTCTAAGTTTCGAGACTTGTTTATACTAATGTTCTCTCGATTCCAACGAAACCAGAATTTCTAAGTTCAGAGAATTTTTTATGCTAACTAAATAATTAGTGCTCTTTTGGTACCTAACCAGTTAATATTCCCTAAGGTGGCCACAAATTTGTATATCATTTAAAGTTTACTAGATATCTAACTATTGCTAAGTGATCATGCATAATGTTTTTCTATCATTTTGTGCAATTACCTATCTAATGTCTAGGAAAAATAATTTATAAGCAATTTATCAAAAGATGATATTGTAATAAGCACTCAATCAAGTCTAATATGCCAAATATTATATTAAAATTTACACATGCAAACCAAATTTATAATGACAATATTTAAAGAAAATAACTCCAATACATGGATCGGTGTATAAAAATGGATGGGATTGAACGTCAATCTTTAATCACCAAGCCTCAATGAACTACCATCTCCATAGGCCATCATCGTCCATCACCACATTGGGATATCAGCCTGATACATCGAGCATTTGAAATATGCACTCACTTAAAGCAGATAATCAGCAAAGTGCAGTCAATCAAAACATAAAACGAACCTCTCGAATTAAACTCTAATCATCGTGCTAATTTATCTGTAAGACATGCATTGCTAAACAAAATATCTAGACATTCAGGTGTTAAGTTAAAATTAAATCATACAAATTAAACAAGAAAAGTAATCAATAATTAAGCACATAAAAGCTTAATTAGACGCTATGCCCTCTATACTCCTCATCTTCTTGGGTTCCCTTCTCCTCGAATCGAATCCCTCTACCTGCCCACTCTCTGATTTCTCCGTTTCCTCTTCTATTCCTCTACATGCCCAACTCTCTATTTCTCCACCTGCTCCCGTCCCCTCTTTTGTTCCTCTACCTGCCCCTGTTCGAAGTTCCTGCGCAAGTCGCTTTCTGTGGATGAGATGGATAGGGACGTGGCTCCTTTTTGGCCATGCAAATTGCACAGATGTGAAGGAAGTGACGGGGTGCATGGTGACCGCGTGAGTGAGAGAGACTGACGTGCAGTGAGAGAGAGAGAGAGAGAGCGCGCGCAGTGGAAAGAGAGAGATGGGCCTTCTCTTGTGCAAGTGTGCAAGTGCACACGTGTGGACAAAGAGGTGTGTAGATTGGCTAAACGGACGTGCAGGGGACGGGCACAGAGAAAAGTAAAGGGCGGGCCGTGGTTTGCCTGGATGGGCCTGGGTCACCCAATCCATTTTTCTTGTTTTATATATTTTTTGCACTTTGCTATTTTGCAATAAAACAAGAAAAAGTATATATTTAACAAAATTGACATATTCTATTTTATGAATAAAATAAACTACATGATTGCAAAAATTAGGTGTCAACACTCTTCGAAACCAAATCAATCATTCTTGGGAATCTCATTTTCTCTTTGTGAAGACGATGTGTCAAGAAGCTAGATTATTATCCATGCACTGACCTATTCGGATTATTAAATTGAAACGGTTCGTATGCGAAGTATACCAACTTTTTAGAATAGAGAATTACTCTTCGAAACCAAATGCATCATACTTGGGATTTGCAAAAGACAAATATATCAAGAAGCTAGATTATTATCAATGCAATTCCTTATTCTGATTACAAAATTGAAGTGGTTCGGATTGAAGTATTCAAAATTTTTAGAATAGAGAATTACTCTTTGAAACCAAATTAATCATTCTTGGAAATCCAATTGTATATTTGTAAGGACAAGCTAGATTAGGGAAAAATTATCAAAAAAGTCTTAAACTTATTGCATTTTTACTAATTCAGTGCTAAACCTTTTAATTTTGTCAATTCAGTCTTAAACATTTTGTATTTACGTTAATTTAATCATAAACCTTTTTTTTTGCCAAATCAATTCTAAACCTTTTGTAATTGTGTCAATTCAGTTCATCTAGCGAAATTTTCGCCAACCGGCATTGACGTGGATGACGGCCGATCGACAATATAATATTTTTTAATATTTTTTTTAATAATTTTAATTTTAATATGTTTTTAAAATATTTTTTTCTTTTCTTTTTCATTTTTTTTTCCTTTTTCCTCCTTGCTTCTTCTTCCTTCGTCCCATCTTCTTCCTCTACTCCGCGGCTCGCTAGCCTTGCCACCACTGGGCGAGGCTCGACCTCGCCACGCCAGGCAAGGCCCGATCTCATAGTGGCTGGGCAAGGCTAGCCTCACTAGCCTAGATCTAAAACTGTGTGTGTGCTCAAAGAGTTGGGAAGCTAGAGAATTTCCTGGTGCAAATGGTGGTCGAAGACTAAGGAGTGCAAAGAACAGCAGGTTCCCACTCAATGCCATTTGTACATCACTCTCTCACCAGGCCGTCCCAAGCCTTGCCAATGATCAGTCGAGGCTCGGTCTTGCCCAGATCTAGGCTGGCAACGATGGCCTCGCCTAGATTTAGCTTGCAAAGCGAGCCTCGCCTGGCAACTGGGAGGTGACCTTGCCCACCCATAACGAGGGCGGACCTCACCCGACCAGGGTGAGGTCGGCCTCCCCAACGACGGGAGAGGTCGGGCTTTACCCGGCCATGGTGAGGACCCAATGAGGTCTTCAACTGTTGGAGCAAAGGAAGAAGATGAACAAAGCAGAGGAAGAAGATGGGAGGAGGAAAAAATAAAAGAAAAACAAGAAAAAAATATTGTGACATCCCGAAAATTCGGACAATTATAAGATGAATGAATTTGGATTTTTGGGGATTAAGAGACAAATATTGGACATCGCCTCGAAAGGCTCGAAATTGGCCGATTGGTTCCAGAGTGCCAAGAAGAAAGGCAGTAAATTGGAAATGACCGTTTCGCCCCCGATTTTCTTTAGACTCCCTAGACAGTGGGTAGTGGAATTTTTAGTGAGATTAGAATTCCAATCTAGTGCGATCTCTTGACCAATTCCGTTCGCGCTTGAACCCCAATTTGTCCAGTTTGAGTCCGATCAGTCCCAATTTGCACGAATCTCGAGAAATGTCTCGTCAAATATCAAATCAATCGCGTCAATCTACCATCGGTCACCATCAGTCAAACTTTTGACCGGTCAACCCGTGAATAGTGCCGGTCAACTCGTGAATTGTATTTTTCAATAATTGGAAGATATTTTCTCTCTCTCTCTCTCTCTCTCTTTTCATTTGGCCAGCCAACATTCTCTCTCTATCTCAAAAATTTCGTGGCTCATCCTCTCTCTAATCTCTTTCTCATTTTCTCTCGGTTTTGGTCCACCGGAGCTCCGCTGTTCACTGCCCGTTTCGCCGCCCAAACGTCGTCAGTTTGAGACGCCCTTTTAACCTCACCTTCACCTATCTCTCTAGAAGTTCTCCACAAAAATCAGCTCAAGATGAGCCCTGGAACCCCCTCAAACAGAGCCAAAACCGGACCCTGCACAGGCTGAATCCCAGTTTTCTGCTGCCAACTTCAACTAACCGCCGACGAAAATCCGACCGTTGGATCGTCGTGATTTTCGGGTATGTTTATTTCTATCTCTTGTGGTTCTAACCCAACTTGAATCACCTCGATCGGAGGTCGTTTGACCTTTCAAATATGCTTTCTCGTATCAGTCGACGAATCTGTCTTTTGCTGCTCGAATTTCGTATCTTGTTCATGTTGAAGTATCTTGACTCCAGCAGCCTCTAGGACTCATTTTTAGGTTCAAATATTGATTTTTTAGCATGTTTTCATTCTGGTCCAGCCTCTGCAAAGTTCGGTTCACCTTAGATCATCGCGATCTAACGTCGATTTCCAAATCCGTTTGCTGCCGCCGGCTGTCCGCCTCTGTTCCAGCTTGTTTCCCTGGCTTGTTAGCCTTATTTAGGTAAGTTTTACTTCTAAATCTTGAGTAGGGCATTGGATTATTCATGGATTAGCTCTATGATGCGATTAGAGGTAGTTCGGTTCACAAATTTGTCTGGTTTAGAGATATTTGTGAAAATCGATTCTGTGGGTGTGCTGGATGCACTGTGTAGCCTCGAGAAATTGCTGTTCTTGATAGTTAACCGACGTTGGTAGGCTCGGGTGGCGTGTGTCGAAGTCGAGATAAGTTAGAATGCCAATTGGAGCAATTCCGACGGAATCGGAACAGATTAGGCAAAGTGATTGGCTTAGATATTATAATAAGACGTGACGATTGTGTTTTGAGCATGCATTCGTATGCACTTTATTTATTTGCTATGATATGATAGAATTGCATGCTTAGGGTTCGATCTGAGAGTATCTGGTATCCTGAGCGAGATTTAGAGGACGAACTTGCTGAGCTGTTAGCTCACCCCTGCTTGGGGATCATCTTTTCAGATGTGTAGGTTTGGCATTGGATCGAATGATGGAGACGATGAAGACAATGGATGGTGCCAATAAGAAGAGGGCGAGTGTTGTTGGTCGTGCTTTTCCCTTGCTCAATTGTGGTCAGGGATATTGTATTGCTTCCGCTATTTGGATCGTTAGGTCGGCGACAGGTTCCTGGGATGTCGCGCGTTTATTATCGACCTTCGATCGTCGTGCAGATGTCGCGCGCTCATGGAGGTTCGGGGCGTGAACATCCTGTTTTGGTATCAGAGCGGGTCAGTGGAGGATAAGGAGTGACGATTTAGAGCAAGGATAGCTCGACCAGAAGTGTATTCGAGGTTTGGAGCGATAAGGGTGTTGATCTATGGGATAGTCAAATAGATCGACCCTAGGTGTTTGCTAACTTTGAGCAAGCCTTGTTTGCCACATAAATATGCCTATAATTGCTAGGCTTGAATCGTTTGATGCTGAGTGAATTGCAGTGGTTCTGCTAAGTTGCACGTGTAATTGGACTTGAAGTGTGAACCTAGGCCTAGTTGTTATGTACTAACAATAGTTGCCTTGTGACCACTTGTTGGACGAGAACTTTATCGATCAATGTATAGGCTTGATGATCTTTGTTCTTGATGGAGCAGTATAGTGATCGATAATGTTAAGCCTAAGATAGGGCATGATGTAAACTGAGTAGTATGTGAGGAGCAGTGAGAACAAGCATGCATTGCATGTGTTGATTGCATCAAAATTTGAAGTTTAAGAAACGCACATGCATAGTTCATGACATTGTTTTGTTGGACTTGATAAACCGTCGCTTGGTATGGGATAAGCTGTACGGGATGCCTAAAAACCGTAGTGAGACATGGTATGGGACGTGTTGAACGGGATCTTCTTAGTAGGTGCCTGACTTGGGGACGAACCAGGCGAAAGCTGGTGGGCCTGTAACGACCCGTCTGACGAGGGCGGGGAGTGATCGCCGGAGCTAGAGAGAGCTCGGACAAGGTGCGGCTCCTGGCAGGCTTCTAAGATGCGATGGGGGCAGGAATGAACCAAGTCACGCATTGAAAAGTGGGTCTAGGTGTTGTGCGAAGTCTGACTTATTTTGAAAGATATATTGCATTAAAGTTGATTTTCGAAAAAAAAATATTTTAGAAAAATGCATAGCATTGCACATGAGGAATTGAATGGTGGATGAAAGTTTAAGTGGATTGAGATGCCTTGATTGAGGAATGCCTGAATGCCTTGTGGATGTTGGTGAAAGTCGAGCATTTGTTGTGTACCTCCGCAGTGATCGGAGAGGGCTCCTGTTATGTGATCAGGGATGCCTTGTTTGTGATGAGACCCACACGAGCGAGTCGGCGAGTGATCCGATCGCGTCGTGGTGGGGTGTGAATTATGTGAAATGTGCTTGAATGACCGTAACCAACAGAATCCTGGCATGGCATGTGGTTCTGGCATCGAGAATTGGCAAGATGAGATATGTACAATATCAGTGATAAGGAATGATCTGCCTGAATGTATACTGGACGTGGTAAGTCCATTGAGTGGTGTCATGTAAATTGACGAGTATGAGAAGCGAACTTGAGACGTTCAATGGAGTGATCATGAGCGAGTGGGCCTAGGGTTTTATTATCCCGCAAAAAAGTAGAAATTTTTTTTATGATT
>JAGVVM010023140.1:0-20392 GCA_019149425.1 Psidium friedrichsthalianum | reverse complement strand
CCGGTTTGACGAGGGCGGGGAGTGATCGCCGGAGCTAGAGAGAGCTCGGACAAGGTGCAGCTCCTGGCAGGCTTCTAAGATGGCGACAGGGGCAGGAATGAACCAAGTCACGCATTGAAAAGTGGGTCTAGGCGTTGTGCGAAGTCTGATTATTTTGAAAGATACATTGCATTAAAGTTGATTTAAAAAAAATTGTTTAGAAAAATGCATAACATTATACATGAGGAATCAGAATGGTTGATGAAAGTCAAAGTGGATTGAGATACCTTGATTGAGGAATGCTTGAATGCCTTGTGGATGTTGGTGAAAGTCGAGCATTTGTTGTGTACCACCGTTGTGACCGGAGAGGACTCCTGTTGTGTGATTAGGGAGGGTTTGTGATGAGACCCACACGAGCGAGTCGGCGAGTGATCCGATCGCGTCGTGGTGGGTGTGAATTATGTGAATGCATTTGAATGACTGTAACCAACAGAATCCTGGCATGACATATGTTTCTGCATCGAGAATTGGCAAAACGACATATGTACAATCTGAGTGATAAGGAACGACCTGCCTGAATGTATATTGGACGTGGTAAGTCCATTAAGTGGTGTCATGTGGATTGACGAGTGTGAGAAACGAACTTGAGGTGTTTTATAGTGCAATTCGTAAGTAAACGACATAGTGAAGTCATTAGACAGATCTGTGAGTATTTCAATCGATGTGGACCCCTTTTTAATGATTAAGATTGCAAGATGTAGTATTAGGAGGACAAGTGATCAGAGTACGCAGTGAAAGCGTAATAAGGCTACATAATTGAGTGAGATAATGACTGTAAGGGTCTTGCATTTGATAAAGAGGAAGTAAGAGCCAAGTTTCGAGGATGAAACTTTTTAAGGAGGGGAGATTTGTAACATCCCGAATTTCGGAGGTTTATAAGTTGAAATAAATTGGATTTTGGGATTAGAATATAAATGTTGGACATCGCCTTGAAAGGCACGAAAATTACTTGATTGGTTTCGAAGTGCCGAGAAGAAAGGAAAATATTGAAAGTGACCGTTTTGCCCCGGCTTGACCTAGGACTCTATGGCTAGAGAGTGTTAGTAATTTTAGCGAGGCTAGAAAATTTGTTCGGTGGTATTCCGAGTTATTTTCCAATCGCAATTGAGCCAAATCAGCACCGATGAGTCCCACCCTGGTCTGAAATTTCACGAATTTTGAGAAATGTCTCGTTGGTTATTTTTTGACCAATTTGACCAGCTTTGACCGAAAGTAATTGAGGCCCAAGCTTTATCAGTCCAAATTTCACTGATAGTCCAAAAATCAATCAATTCGTCAGCTTTATGTCGCTTTCAGTGAATAGTCATCGGCAATAATTAACCTTAGGATATTATTGGTCAAACCACTCCTCTCCTCCATTATTTCCAGCAGATTCTCTCTCCTCTCTCTCTCTAAATTTCGGATCTCTCTCTCTCGCGGCCCAGTTTTCTGCTGCTAACTTCAACTGGCCGCCCACGGAAATCTGATCGTTGGATCATCATGATTTTTGGGTATGTTGTAGTTCAATGTCTTGTGGTTCTATTCTACTTGAATCACTTCGATCCGAAGTCGTTTGCCTTTCAAATCTGCTTTGACATTTCGGTCGACGAACCAGTCTTTTGTTACTCGAATTTCATATGGGGCTCATGTTGATATATGTTGACCCCAGCGACCCCTAGAGCTCATTTTCATGTGAAAATATTGATTTTCAGTTCGTGAACCATCCCGTTTCGGCCCTTGATCAGCCCTAGTTCGGGACGAAATCCACCGGAATCCGTCGTTCTGTTTCGGTCGCCGTCGTGTGCCACCGTTTCCACCACTTTCTTAGCTCCATTTCAGCATCGATTAGGTAAGTTAAACCTCTATTTCTCGATTAGAATATTGTACATGCCATGGACTAGCTCTAGGGTCCGATTCGAGGTAAATCGGTTTAGGAAAAATTGCCGGAATTGGCGTATTTGAGCAAATTGATTTTGTGGCGTGGTTGTGATATATTATTTGGGCTTGGTATATTACTGTCTTGGCTGGATATAGGCTGTTTGTGGTGATTGGAGTAGGTTCCCGCGAGGTTCGAGTACCGAAAAATGGATTTTCGGGATATTTAGAGCGAAAACGGGCTAAATAGTGTTCTGAAATTACTGTTCACGACCCACGAACACTGTTCACGTGCTGCCCAATTAAATATTGATTTGAAAGTGACAAATTTTGTGGGTCCCGTGTGGACCGAGTACCGAAAAATGGGTTTTTGGAGCATTTTATGCAAAATAGGGCATGAACAGTATTTATATTACTATTTCAAATATTTGGGGCCCGTGTTCGTATTCAAAATAATATTTGAGAATTTTGATTCTGTGGTTTAGGTGCCTAGATGAGGCGTGGAGTTGGGTCTGAGGGTTTGTGTGGTATTCTGAGAAGGGATTTAGAGGTTAGCTTGCTGAGATGTGTTCTCACGGGTGATTACCCTTATTTTTCAGACGCTAGGATATAAGCATGGTAAGAATACCAAAAGATTTGATATCCAGGTGGCGGACTACCCAGTTGGCAAGGACAATTTATGGCGAATCGGTGGTTGCTGAAGAATGTGGTCGCCCTGGATTAGTTGTTGTCATTAATATTTGTAAAACTGATATTGATGTATAATATGGAGCTGAGAATGTGTAATATATGAGGTGTTATGGTTGGCTAGTCCTTGCTCATTTATTGTCAGAGGTAAGGTATCGCTTCCGCTAGCGTTAATTTGGATATTATGTTTTTGGGTCGGCGACAGTCTTGGGATGTCGCATGTATCGACCGTCGTTGCGCAGATGTCGCGCGCTCGTGAAGGTTTGGGGCGTGACAAATGGGGCATACTATAGGTGGCCTGGTTCACTTATTGACACACTGATCTAGTGGTCATAGCTGTAATAATTTACACGATTGGTCACGGATCTCAATGTGGCTAGGAAGGGCCGCCGCCAAATCTTTCTTTCGTGTTCTCGATATCATCGTCTGAAGAGAGTGAAGAAGTCTTTTCTTGGTCTTGTCCTTATCTATTGGACTATGTGTCATCATCTTGTTGGCACCATCTATCAAGATAAGATAGAATGGAGGCAGTTCTACTAGTTGAGGTAGAGATACGTTCACTACGTACTCTTTCGGAAGCACAATTGATAGAGGCGGATTGGATCCAGCAGAGGTGAATGACCTCGTTCTACGAAGATTGCTGCTAATAGTCCCTCCTCCAGAAGAGAAGTTTGCTCCGAACAATGGCGGCCTATATGTTGTAAAGAAGTCAATCTATCATGCCATACAGAAGAAAAGATGACGGGAAGATTAAAGCATGAACATACAAAACTTTTCTCTCATTCCATACATCAACGAGCTTTACAACAAGTCACTGGGGGAGGGAAAGTAAAACCAAATTGAGCCCTAATGAGCATCATAAAAGAGATCAACTGACTCTTCATGTAGTTAATGCTTTGCCTATGCCGAGCGGTCCGAGATTCGAGATCCGCAAGTTAGAAGAACAAGTGATTGTATTTCTCTTTATGCCTGACCACACTTGTCTCATGATGTTCAACAGGGAATTTCAGATTCTCGATCAAGTCTCTCTCGGGAGCTATATCCGCCATTAGGTCTTCGAGCCTCTCTTCTACCCATTTACATCTGAACCTCATCACGACGTCACTTGGGTCATGTTCGAAGCAAGGCTAGAGCAAGGCTAAGCGCTCCACCAACTTCTCCCTCTCATGAACCAACAGCAAGGCCCGTTCATCGATAGACTTGACGGCTTTCTTATGGCGGATAACTGCGAGTTTTGCAAATTCCAAGCGTTCAGATTGATCCTGATAACAAGCTTTCACGATATAAGTTAGGGTAACCGTTTTGCAGATATTTCGGCAAGCTTTTAGAAAGTTGATGAAGAGTGTTGGGAACGCCCTATATTCCCTCTTTAAATTGGTACCTTCGATCGAAAAGGCATTTATAGCCCCAAACAGACCGAAGATCTCAACTTCAACACTTAGATGATGGGCTATACAAACATAACCTTGGCCAAGAAGGTGGTAAAGTCTCTCCCATTAAACCATAACGTCAGCGGAGAATATGTGCGTAGGAAGATCGGCCATTATCATTGAAATGATTGAGGAGAGAATCAAGGCAGACGAATGGAATGCGAAAGTGTTAAGGGAGAGAATCAAGGCAGACGAGTAGAATGCGAAAGTGTTGATCCGCTTTGCGTTAAATATTGATTTCACCGTGCCATCCTCTATTGGTCAAATTTCTCTGTCTGCCATTTTCTTTCGGTGTCACCCTGTTAGCTCGAATCCCATGCTAGTATGCAATCTCAATCCAAACAAATCCGAAATTTTTGCGAAAAAGTTCGAGGGGATAGCTCCACTCTGAAAAAGAAGAAGAAAAAGATAACTTAAGTGGGAGACAAGGCAAACTTTAGTAGAAAAAAAAAGAGAATTTGTCTCCTTTCGTAAAAGAAGTGAGAGCTCACCTGCAAAACCAACGCTCGAGACAGGCGGGAGGAGCAATGACTGGGGTCCTACCACTATGAAAAGATGAAAGAAAACAAACCGAGCGTGAGATATGGTAAAAAGTTGGGAAGAAATCTTGGGGAAGCGATGCAAGTTTTGAATCCATGCCTAAATCTT
This sequence comes from Psidium friedrichsthalianum, assembly GCA_019149425.1. Taxonomy (NCBI): domain Eukaryota; kingdom Viridiplantae; phylum Streptophyta; class Magnoliopsida; order Myrtales; family Myrtaceae; genus Psidium; species Psidium friedrichsthalianum. The sequence goes on along the minus strand of JAGVVM010023140.1, from coordinate 15,734 downwards.
AAAAGAGACGTCCTCCTGGTAGTCTTCATCTGTCCTCAAAAGAGAGGGTCTTAAAACATACACGGTCGCTTAGAAAAATTCAGAGAGTAAAAATACGAGGAAGAGTAGCAAACCTTGAGGGACCAGTAACTAGTCAATGATGTTTCAACCCAACACATTTTAGAGCTACTGTCACTTGCTGAATATGGGAGATGAAGAGTTCGAGACCACGTTTGGCACTGAGACCATGGAACCTGGCCCTTCCACCAACGACTTCCAAAATCTCAACAAAGACAATGACAGTAACAACAACGGTCAAAGAAAGCGTTACTGTCGCCATACTTAGTATAAAATTGAAAAGCTTGAAGATTTCTTCACAGAGTACCCTAAACCGGTAACATACAAAGAATGGAACTGAGCCAATAGTTAGGGCTGGAACTTTCGCAAGTCAAGTTTTGGTTTCAAAATAGGTGAACCTGAGTGAAAACTCAACATGAACTCCATGAAGTCGAGTTTCTAAGAGTGGAAAAGGAAAGACTCCGAGCAGAGAACACGAGGTATACGGAAGCTTTTGAGATCGCCACCTGCCTTAACTGCAGTGGCCTCTTCACCCTCGACGAAAGGCAGCATCCGATGATCGAAAATACCCGTTTGAGAGGTGACTTAGGTCAGTTCCCAGCAGAATCAAGTTCTGTTAGAGGAATATACCAAAAGACCATTCCTATGGGGTTAGTATTGATGCTTTCCGAGGAAAAGGGGATGTATCACCACGAATCAAGTGGCATTGACAACGAGCTTACTGTCTTGATCAACCAGTTTAATATCAATAAAGCTCTAAGGCTGTAATGTTCATACGGAGCCTATATTTCGAAGCTAGTGATCATGGCTTCTTCAATATTGCGGAGGCATACCTGATTTTTGGAGAGACTACAAAAGAGGCAGAATTGATCCTGAGCGAATGCATATGTTTCATTCCCTCGCGTGGGATATTTTCTGCTTTTATAGATGTCTAAAATTAATTCAAGAGCAAAAAGTAGTGATTTTCCTTTCTCCTATTAAATGCTTGGATCCTTTACTAAACCAAACTTGGGATAAATTAATTGCGAGTAAAAAGTCCGCGCAAGTTCGAAGGGTAACTCAATATCCTTTCAATTTATCCTCAATTACTCTAGTTCTACATTGAATCCCTTCTATTCTCAGGAGTTTACAAACTGTCTCGAGAGCACAGTCATACCCAAATGTGAGGTTCTCTTGATTGAACAAAACTTTGGGCAAATCAATTCGTGGACATTGTCACTGGATGGATAGCCTCGAATAAGGAAATTATGAGTGAAAAGCCCAAACATGCTAAAAGAAGGGTAACTTTGTATCATTCTGATTCACCCTTAATTATTTCAAATTCTAAATTGAGTCTATCACATTCTTGATAGGAGATTGTCACCTGCCTCGAGGGTGTCATAAAATAGAGTTTATCAGATGCAACACGAGAAGGCTGTATCATCCAAAACTTAGCCCTTAAATTGAAGGGAGGCCCCCATGGATGCCTACGGTCCCACGGGCCTAATGGCATGGGAGATGACAATGGGGCGAAGCAACTTATAAGAAAACAAGAACCCAGCCTCTTAAGTGGATTCTCCTCTTGCTCGGACTTCAATCGAGAGAAATCAAATGAAGTTGGTAAAAGGAAAATGCAAAGCATCAATGTGGTGAACTCAAAGTGAAGGGTAACTGGGTATCGATTCCAATTTATCCTTTCTAATTTCATGACTAGCGTGTGCTCTTTTCTTTTTGACAGGAGGGATTTACATTTAAAAAATGAATGAAATTATGAATCCATGAGTAGCCAAGAAGAATTGATTAAGGTTCAAAGCAACCCGAAGAATCGCCTAATGAGCTTAGATGAAGAGTCCAAGAAGGGCATCCGATCGACCATGATCGTTGTTGTCATTAAACAAGCTAGAATGTTTCAAGTCTTCATTCGACTCATTCACACATGCTTTTCCTTGTGCAGGGGCAAAAGTCAGGAATGAGTCTTTCCCAATCCAAGGATTAAGTTCTCAAACGTGCTAAATCTGCTTGCATATACATGGGCAATCTATAGTCTCCGTTCCTAAGAGTTTCTTGCAAATTTGAACATGCTTGCATAATTCATTTCTTAAAAATATGCATGAGTCTTTCATGAAGCTATGCAAGTTATTGCTACATTTTGCATGCTTAAAAGGTTCTCACATGTTGCAAAATTTCATGTATGATTTTGTCTGTATTACTAACCTTCAATGGGGAAGAATTTTAATCAGGCAATATGTTCCATTCTATGAAAATGATCATATTGAATTAGGAACGTCAGGACGATGAAAGGCAAGCCATCTCTATAAACGTTCTCCATATCAAACCCTAGAGAGTTGAGTGAAAATTCCGTGCTTACAAGGTAACGGGTTATCTCGCGAAAAGTATGACGATCAGAATGATGAGAGGCATTCATTTCCTCTATTATACACACTACAAGTTGCCCTTTGGTTAACAAACGGAGAATTCATTTCCTACCCCTGTCTGGAACAACGCTACATTGGGGCAAATTCCCAAAAGAGGCTCAAGATGGTTAGAATTCTCTTCCTTTCACTTGCATCAGTCTTCAAGCACATTTATTACATGCGAATTTTGTGTTAGCTCAAGTGTCTTAGACATGATGAAGATCATTTCTTCCATATTCCTACATACTTTAATCCCTCACTTATCCCATTTGAGCGAGATTCATTTCTTGAAAACCCACTTGGTGATCATCCCATGACGAAAAGTGAAAATCATCCAAAAAATGATGAATGAATGATGAAGATTTGAAACGACTCAGAGCAAGAGAATTCTAAGAAAAATCCTTGAGGAAAGTGTACAAGAAACATCTATCAAATGGGGCTTTTTCTCTCTCTCTCTCTCTAAAAGGGGGGCAAAACCTCCATTGCAAAAAGATTTTTCTCAAAAGTCAAGAGAAGAAAAAAATCAAAATCAAAGGGGAGAGGGGAAGGCCTTCGCAAAATTGATGTGCTCCTCAAAAGAAAAAGACATTTGGAAAATCCTCAGAAGGAACCTCTAAAATTGCCAAAGCAAAGATCAGTGACAAAAGTGTCGAAATAGATGATCACCGATCCATTCATGATGTCCCCTTTTACTATGAATAGGCCTTTCATTTTCAAGCCTACCTGAACCTACGTTAAGAATGGCAAAAAGAGTACACCGGATAGCGACACATGGAATACCAAATCTATAATACAGACGAGGAGGAAGACGAGAAGTTGAGGGCTTATGTGAGCCAGTATGGCTCCTGGAATTAGCGAAAACTCCCTAAGTATGTAGTTTTATTATAGCAAAAGGAAGGCAAAAGTATCCATGGATCGCCATTTTCTCTCTTCTCGCCATTAATACGAGAACCGTGGCAAAGAGAGGCTCTACAGATAGAGGGGTTGTTTAGATGCGGAGAAAGTTGTAGACTCAGATGGATGAATTACCTAAGGCCAAATATCAAGAGAGGGAACTATACCAAGGAAGAAGAAGACACCATCGTTAGATTACAAGGATTGCTGGGAATAAGGGCACCAAAGTTCATCCCAATAAAAAAATGAACAAAGATGAGTGGAGGAGGGGAGTACCGAAAGAAAAGGTTGACAGAGGGGCACTCAAGAAAGCTGACTGAAAAATAAAGAGATCCTTTAGTGAAAGAGGATCTTCGGGAGACTAAAAAAGAAAGGGGAGCTCTCGTTCTTCCTGCAGATTCGAAACATGAGATGGACAATGGAGGGCTCCATTGATTCACGGGAGAGAAGTTATCTCTGGTTATGAAGAGAGAGCTATGTTTGTCCTGTATGAAAAATATTATCTTGAGTCATTGATATTTCTTGCTTCTATATTTGTTCGGCCACATTTGGCTTGCTCATCGCTAGTTGCTAGTTAAAACGAGGGGTCTGTGTCCACAGGTAATCAACAGTTGTCTGTCAAATGGGTTGGCTCAAGAAAATTCTGAAAGGTTCTGCTGCAACTCCAGGATACAATCAAACAATAGAAAGGATGGTGACTAGGACGAGCCTCGTGATTTGTCGGATGAAGCATTGGATAGTGAGAGAGAAGAAGCACATTATGCAAATACTCTTTCTTCAGGTGAAGAAAAATGAATCAGAGGAAGACCAACGAACCAATGGTGGTCAGTCAGGGACTGACAATGAACAATTTTACAAAGCTAGCCACTTGGTGAATGAATATGAGCGGCAAGCTATGGCTCTCACACAAAGTTAGTCTTCAATTCGAATCCTCTGTGGAAATCGAGAACATGTTTCTGCATTTTCCATTCTTGATTTCTTCTATGGACAGACAGAGATCCAATGGAAGCTGGAGGATGATGAACATTGTTCTAGTTTCGATGAACACCAATGATATGGAGGACGAATCAACGGAGGGCGAAGAAGAAAACAGACTACTATACGGTTGGCATTCGTTCTGTCTCAAAAGACGGTCAAGCGAGGAAACTCAAATGAGCTTCCAAGAAATTCTCAAGGATGGGATGGCTAAAGGACAAAGAAAGGAAAGGACACTACACGCACCAAGATTAAAGAGGAGCTCCACTGAAAGAAAAGAAAGAAAAAATGTGAAAGGAAAGATGGCAGACGAAAAGAAAGAGAAGGAGACAAAAGGGGATAATAAGATGGAGACACTCCACTCACAAAAGGGGAGGACGGCACACTAAAAAAAGAGGGCAGCATCATCAAACAGAAGGAGCTTAATCAGTGGAAAAAAGAAAGGAGGGTGAGTGGGAAACAAAAAAGAGTGGGGGGGGCATTATTAGGGAGAGCAATGATGGAGAGTAATAAAAAAAAAAAGAAAAAGTGGAGGAGAGAGGAGTAGGTGGCTTGGCAGATTGTATTTGGAGATTGGAGAATCCAAGGAGGGAAGGCCGAATCAGTTTCTCACTCTATGTTCTCCCTCTCGTTTCACTTCCATTAACTGACCAGCCATCCTACCTGTAGGCCTCGGACGGAGTTCTCTTCTCAGAGGAGAAACTCCCACGTCCTTGACCCCCTTTTCACCTCCTTCAATGTCTTCTTTCGTCGTTTCTCCTGCTTCTCTTAATCAGTCTTGCGCTTTCCATTCCCAAGCTCTATAGCTCGTAAATCTTGCGGTACGGTTAGATTTGAGTGTGCCCTTTTGCTTGCCCAATTCAAAGTTCCATACACCTCGACCCTAAAGATATCTTTCTATCTACTTCCTTTGCCAGCTATCTTGACAAAACAACTTCTTGGTTGTTGAGGGATGGAAGCTCTTGGGGATACTTCGTTTGTTTGACTAATTTGTAAATGATGTTCTTGAAGGTGTACATGAGAGAGTCATTGTTGGTGACCTATACTGCGACATTCCTTTAGGTCTATATATGATTCGTGTGGAGAATGTTGTTTTAATTGGCGAGTTGGACTTAGAGAAAGAGGAACTCCCCCCGCACATGACTCATGTCTCAATACCAGAGATAAGAAGGGCACATAAGGCTGAAAGGGAAGCTTCGGACCTCAAAGGCACCACGGGAAAAGAATTGCCAAGCGAGTGAATCCACGGATTCATCGGACAAAATTCGGAGCGGCCACTGGCCCTCATGATCCGTTAGTAAGCCTCGTTGTGAAACAATCAGTGCCATCATCTGCGAGTTTCGTTGCTACTGGGTCCTACGTGAATCATTGTCATGTGCCGTGCTCGTAGTGGTGAATAGCTTAGTGGAGCCCATTGTCCCACTTTGTTTGTGAAGCTACTAATGCTAATCCACACCGTGGACTGAACTGAACAATCTCGTGGTGCTAATGTGCCGATTCCCTTTGTTGCTATATCAAATGCCAAGTCAAGCGCTCACGGAGAAGACTTCAAAGCTTGAAGAAGAAGCTACCCTTTACTTCATGCAAGAAAAGAATAAGTGGCAAAGTTCCATTGGAGAGTTTCAAGTTCAAAATTGAAAGGTTATCTGCGAATCAGAGAGGCTTTTTGGTCGTTCACAAGCCTTGACTTGAAGAGCGCCAGATTGGTTTTTTTCGGCTGACCTTTTTTTTTAAGTAAAAGAAAGCTAGGTGCTCCACTTACTTTTTCTAGCTTTGGACACAAATTAGAACAAATTCTCTACACTAACTTTCGCTATGTTTTATGTTGGGCAACAACTTCGTATCAGCATCAAATGATCAACGAAGCAAAAAGATGAAGCAACGTCGAAAGAGGTTATCCGGGGATTCGTCACTCGACGGTGAGCTGAGCCTCGCTAAGATTTTGTCGCGATGTGCGAGTGCTGTCGTCCGTAATCTATTGAAGATTCCGTTCGAAATCGGAAGGTAGATTTCGCAAATTAGGTAAATTTCTTATCTCTGAAAGATTTGAAATATCTCGTTGCCTAAAGGATTGTTTTTAAATTTCAATTATGACATATCGTATCCATATTGCAAATTTTCTGCATTTTTTCGCTAAATGATCCAAACCCCAGATTGCGGTAGGCTCTGCCTTCTACTTGGTGGTGTAAATATCTCATGTATTCTACTTTTGTATTTTGATTTTTAGCATTATCAAACCCTATAATCGGTAGGTCGAGCCACATGCTGGAGGTTATAACATTGTACAGAAGTTGTTAACTCACTCTCTCTTTTCGGCTACAGGGAATTTTAATGTTGACATTTATTTACTGCTTTCTATATTGCATCATTTCAATGATCCGAACTCCAGATTACGGTAGGCTCTGGCTCTATTGGTGGTGTAAAGATCTCCTGTATTTCATCTTTTATATTTTGATTTTCACATTACTAAACCCCAGAATTGGTAGGCCGAGCCACTGTTGGAGGTTAGAACACTATATAGAAGTCGTCAACTCACTCCCTCTTTCTGGCTTCAGGAATTTTAATGCTTATGTTTATTTACTGCTTTTATATTGCACTTTTCATTGATTTGAACCCCAAATTGCGGCAGGCTCTGTCTCTATTTGGCGGTGTAAAGATCTCATGTATTCCATCTTTTGTATTTTGATTTCCCATATTATTGAACCCTAAAATTGGTAGGTCGAGCCACCCGCTGGAGGTCATGTCGTATTCGTATTCCATCTTATGTTCGCATACCATATTGCATGTCATGTCTGCATCCGTATGTCATATTTGCATATGCCATGTCATCATATCACATTTTGTCACGTCATTTGGCACGTTATGTTTGCTACTCATCTATGCGACGCTATTATTGACATGTCATATTTTATGCCATGTCATCTCTGCTATGTCATTTTGTGTCATGTCATTTTTTGCCACGTCATTTTATGTCATTATTTTTTGCATTTAATTTATGCCATTACATTTTAAAGTAATTTACGCATTGTATATTGTACAACTTTCCATGCATTCATAAAAGAAGAACGAAAACTAACAAAAAAATATTTTATGTGGCGCATGCTCCCTGAAATTACTTGATTTCTGCATATTTAATTAATTGTTTGTGTACCTGCATGATAACCTTTGTTAGTGACTTAGGTTAAAATTGATTAATGTTGCATTCTCAAATGATTTTTCATGAAATAAAATGGTACCGAAAGGGTGTTAGAATAATCTAGCGTAATCAAGTCCTCGGACTTTGAATCTCTGGTTTATAGAAGTAATTTAGTTCTTCCACTAATTTACTTAGTTTCCTAATCGACCTACCAAGAACGATTAGTGGCGACTCCAAATTGAATAAACTTTGCATGAAAGAACATAAGTTGCGATTCGGTAGGACTTGGAAGGGTCCGAATTAGGTTAGTCAATTAACTTGATAATCCGTTAACCTATAATTTCACATGAATATTTTAGGTCGCGATAGACACCCGATTCCTCCTAAAATGACGATTTTACCCCTCATGGGTAAATCATTCCAACAAATTCGAGAAAATTCTAGAAAATCTCGAAGATTGGGAAACGGGTACATTTAACTAGCCAATCCTATTTTTGATGGTTTGGATTCTAAATCCCTTCAAAATTTACAAATTTTTCCTTTGGGTAAATTGTGTCCCAAAATGACAATTTTACCCCATGATGGGAAAATCGCTTTCAAATCATCCTAAACTTCTTCCAAACTTTAATACACCCCTTGTCTAAGCCAATAAGGCTTTATATAGTGATGTCATGTATTGATTTGATGGGTTTTGTTCGCATATTTTTTATCCTTGATCTGCGCACCTATCTGACTGATTATGATGATAGGTTAGTTATTTCAATTTGCATGAACTCCTAGATTTTAGGATTCCTTCATCCCAATTCATCTGCATTAAATCATAGTTAGGAAAATCAATCAACTTCGGTACTGAAAGGGCGTCAATAGCAACATTGACTTAGCTAAGTCCTTGATCCCAAATCTCTAGTTCCGTTAGAGTCGTATGCCTACTCCAACCGTCCGACGAGATTTCGGTCTACCTTCCTCAAAGATTGGTGGCGACTTTGAAAGCATGTGCAATGTCACCCGACTACACTTAAAGTCGAATCTAGTAACCCGCCACGATTTAGTATGGGTTTGGGAGGGCCCCAACTAAGCCCATTCTAAGAAACAGCTTAGTAATCTAATAGCCGATTGAAGATCTTAAACCTTTAGAGGACTTGAGCTGATTAAAAAGTTAGTTGCTTTTTCTGACATGTGTTTTTGCAGATGCTCTTAAAGATGAGGTACGTACGCTAACCATCGTGTTAGATATTTTTCAGTTGGAGAAATAAGGTATGGAGTATTTTGTTGACATTGTTTTCTGCAGATTGGAGTTTGGAATGTATGCTTGTGAATGTGATTATAGAAGCGGTGTTTAGATCTAAACTGCTGTGCATGCCCTTTGCATTGTAATGATCACGATACATCGCACATACTGGCGGTCAAACTCCGACTGCAACCACTTTTAGGCTTACCTTAGATAGGGAAAGGGTGTGAAAGGATCTTGTGATTGATTGCACTTGAGACTTTCGTATTCGTTCCCGATCATTATCTGGATTAGCATTTCTAACCCTCTCTGGCTGGTGCTCTCGCGGGAGAATCTACTATATACAGATCTTGAGAGCCTTGGCCATAGATTCCATACCCTCAACTTGATTTTTAGAGTATTATCCTCACTTGTTTCATGCGTATGTCTGTGGACGGTTGGTATACCTAAAAGCAAAGCATCTTTCATTTTTCACTGGAAACGGTTGGTAAGTTCGTTCCTTTTTCGAGCGTATTTCATTTGTTATATATATTTGTCATATACATGGTGAATCATTCATGGCATGCGCATAGGCATATGTGGAGCACATTATCCATATCATCACATCCACATTTAAGTGGTTAAAATTAATGCCGATGATAGAATAAATCGTCGCCGCATCCTATGGGTTCATCAGACTTGGAACTTTTTCATCATGAGAAAAAGGTGGTATGGCCCACCCCCAACACGAGATTTCATTTCACCCAATTCCTACACGGACGAGAACTCACTGGACAGAATCTAAGGTCACCTAATGATTGTCACACCAGCTTTCATGTCTATAATGTCCACCTGAAGCAAGATAGGGAAAAATTCCTAAAGTCCTACTGCGAGACTCATAGGAAGACCCACAACTTGCGAGCTAGGGAGAGATGTGCCCGATTGAAGAAGGAATGTTTAGCTAAGGAGAACTAGCCGATGACAGCACCTTGGGAGAAGGGGCGTCGTCCTGCCATCAAAACTCATTCGAAGCACATAACTATAAAGAAGAAACCTAAGATTGAGGAAGTTATTGGGGTGCTCATTCGTGGGAAAGATACATGCAAGTGGGATAGTGGATCACAAGGGCTACATTGACCCAAGAACTCGAGGCATGAGAATTGAACCCATAGGGATTTTTCTAGGAAGAGGTGGTCACATTCCATTTGACTTTTATGTATTAGGGCTCATGTATAGGGTCTTCCGTCCTATCCTTTAGACTTTTATGTATTAGGGATCTATCTTAGATGTAATGTTTTCTTGGCTTAGTTTATCTTTCCCGCGTTTTCATCAATGGAATGTGACATCTGCATTTCTTCTAATCACCAGAATGACCCTGGTCATTACATATCTCATTTAGGTGAAATTTTGGTTAGATCTCTAATTTAGTTCTTTTGGTCCTAAATGAGATAATTTAACTCTTATTTCACCAAAAGAGATATGGAATTGAATCAATTCATGCATATATAACATTTGCATTGTGCATTTTAAAGTAATTCATAGCAATTAATTTTCAAACATCACTTGTATGTTCTAGACTTGATGGGGGAAGAATGACATCCAAGTGATCACTATCCTAGAGATAAGCTCCTAGCCTGGTGGGACGGTCTCAATGAAGTAAATCAGTCATTCATCAAGAGAAAGCTGGGATATTTGATGGACCTGCTACAAGTACAGTGCCAAGTCACTCTTATTCAAGCCTTGGCCCATTTTTTGGAATCCCAACACTGTCACTTTTAATATGCAAGGATTAGAGCTCACACTAACACTGGAGGAGTATAATGTTGCCATCAGAGCTAGGTTCATTGATCCCCACCTTGTATAGCCACCTAGAAGACTTGACCCTCATAGTGCCTTAGCTTAGTTCCTCAACACTAATCTCTCGTAGATTCTACCCTCATAAAGAGCAATTCAGGTAGGTTTCCACTATCTTTTCTCATAGAAAGATTCTCTCGCCTTCTCGCAGACAAGGGGACCAAATCTAGTAGAGTATTCATTTTAGCCTTCTTTAGTTTGTTTTGTTTCCCATTTCCCCAGTTACTTTCGACCCTTCGATGTTTGTAGTTGCTAGGTAAGTCTGCTATGGTTGGGACTATTCCAATCTGATTTTGGTTGAGACTATTATTTCTCTAAATCGTTTATAGCTCGAGGCAAGGGCATCCTTCGAGCCTCATCTGAACTCGTCTACATGTGGTTCACGTCTCATGTTAAGGACTTGCACCTCCGTATGGGCCTCAATGAGATCAACCAATATACTCACCCACTCAATTCGTTCATCCAAGTACAATTGGATGTCCCCGACCGTTCCTTTGTCAAATGGATGGAATTTCTCGAAACCTTAGAACCAAAACAGATCCGATGGCGGCTTAGATGGCTAAAACTATCTAAGGCGCGTCTCACATGTAATAATGGAGATCCTATTCCGTTGCTAGGGATTACTGGAGGAACAGCTTACTATCCACCTCGCGTTATTAGATAATTTGGGTACCTATAGGAGATCCCTCCCCCATTGAGGCTTGGAGTGTTCTCGTTTAACTTACCATCGAGAATCCTCTCAGGAAAAGTCATGGAATGATTCCTAGCCAAAGTGGAGTATATCAAGAACAGCTTGAAGGATTCCCTCCTACAAGATATTGAATGGTCCAACTCTTTGGTAGGCGAAATGGAGACCCACAGAGCCTCGCAAGAGTACATCTAGTATTTCAAGGTGATTAGACGTAAATTTGTGGAGCCTTATGTGCTGAAATAGATAGTTCTACACGTACTAAGAGTGTAGCCATACGTGCCCGAAGACGTCGAATCGCCAGATTACAATGGAGATGAGGAGACTTGTACCTGGGGATCAAATTTTATTGGGGAGAATAGGGGGCCCTTCACATCAAACGCCCTAAACTTGGATAGAAGGACCCTCGGTCAAGCTTAGGCTATATAGGCATTACATTTTTTGCACCTTTGTTAAATGCTCCTCGTGAGCTTTCCCTTGTAAAAGACTCATTCAGTTTTTATTAATGCATGGTGTGATGTTTTTTAGACCTGTCAAAAGAAAATTGCCATGGATTATGTTTCTTTTAATAGTATGTTTTCCCTTTAAGAACAGCGAAAAGGATTTGCTATGCGAGGCTAAGGATCGCATGGAAATCCTTTTCCTCGTTACTCGTGAGAAACCATGAAATTGAAAGGATTCAGTGTGATCTTTCGTTAATTTTCACTATTCTAACTCCCCTTTCCTCTAATCAGGTACTCGTTAATCACGGAAGCAACACGTAGCCGTATTAGAACCCGCTTGAGGACAAGAATGGAACAGCAGGAGCTGAGTCATAGAGTGATCAATCTCGAGATGCAAGTGAATGCAATGGCCGCGATGTTGGCTGAAATGAAGGCTACGATGATGTTGGCCTAGGAGAAGAACACCCAATTATCTGATCTGGAGCAGTCTGCTCACCCATCTCCATCCGGCCCTCCAGGAGTAACCTAAGCCACGGGCGAAGCAAACATATTGAGACCGAATCAAACACTGAATGTTAAGGTACTGCCCAAATCTTCACCTATGGTCATCGACCTGGATGCAGAAAAGAAGGAGAGGCCCGTAAGCAAGATAGAGGAAGGTGCGAGGAGATTCGCGAAGATTGAGGAGTGCCTTAGTAGTTAAGGGTACGAGCTGGCTCGTTTTGATAAAACATCTCCCTTTGCAAAGATAGAGGTCCCACTCGATTATAAAGAACAAGAATTCGTTAGGAAGTATAGCGGGATAGGCTGTCCTCGAGCTTACCTGAAGTACTACTTGTGCAAGATTGTGCACTATTCCGACTACGTCCTTCTACTGATGAACACATTCTAAGAGAGCTTGGCGGGCATTGCTCTGGCTTGGTTTATTGAGTTGGACCTTGAGGACTATGATGGCTGGGAAGATCTAGCTGAGGATTTCATGCATCAATACAAGTTCAACACTGCGATGGCTCCTATTAGGGAGGAGTTGCTGAGGGCAACAAAGGAAAGAATGAAGCGGTACGTACATATGCCCAAAGGTAGCGAGCTTTGGCCACGCGGGTTAATCCAGTAACCTTGAAGATGAGCTCATGGACCTTTTTTTGAAGGTGCTACCCTATGAGTACTTTGACAGATTAAACATCTCTGGGTGTTAGACTTTTGTACACCTTATTAAGCTTGCTGAGAGATTGGAATAGGCGATGTGAGAAAGGCACCTGAGGCCGTGACTAGACGACAGTATCTAGCAAAGAAGGAAAAGGAATCCAACATCGATGTAACTTTTTTGCCTAACCCACCTCAGCCAAAATTATTCTCCAACTCCACCTCAGCGTAAGGAAATTCATTATGGTTAGCATAGAAGCCGAATCATCAAAAGAAGAAGCCGCCTCCTAAGCAGTTCACCTCACTTCCTAGGCCATTATCCAACCTGCTCCAATATTGTTAGAGGGGAGACTGGTTGCCCAGGAGATGCCACGACTGAAACCCTCAAGATTCTCGGGTTATGATCCGAGCCAATCCTTGTCTACCACATGGGAGAGAAGGGGCACAACATTGATAATTGTATGACGTTGAAGTTCAAGGTCCAAGCCCCCATTAATAACCATATCCTGGAGTTTGACAAGATGGAACCGAATGTGTAACAGAACCCGCTTCCAGACCATCAGGTTATGAGTACGATCTTTGCAGGGGTAGAGGAGGAGATGGATGAAGAAGATCTCAATCTAGTAAAGACTCGCCAATGGGATAGAAGATTTGTCCAGGAAGCCTGCAAAAGAGGGTAAATTGTAGACACCTTAGGACAGGATAGTGGAGGCTATAATTTCAAGGTGTTGTACTTGATTCCTCCCCGCTTCTTTGAAAAAGCTGAAGAGGTAGTACCTAACGGGTGGGGAGGCATGGATGATGAAAAAGAGGAGCCCGAAAAGGACCGCTTGAAGGAGGACTCATATGTGACAATCAACGAGATTATACCAACAGTGATATATGAGGGAGAGGTCGACCTGTCAGTGGAATTGAATATCACTGGACGACTTGATAGCATAGAGAACAAACTATATTTCACCTCTGGAAGATTATTGAATTCACTTCAGCAGTTGAGAAAAGTAAATCAAGCACGGGTCACGAGTGACGTGCTCTCGCTACAGTTGCTAACCAAGGTTGAAAGCCAGGATCAACGATTGATCGCCATAGAGGAACAATTGACGGAATTAACAACTTTAGTTTTCAAGGTGAAAGAACGAATGGATATGCATGACCCTGGTATAGGAAATGCCCTAACTCTAACAGATCTCCTCCAGATGGCCAAAGAGAGGGAGGAAGACTTCAAGTCCTATGTACAAAGATGGAGGTCGCTGGCCTCACGGATCTTTCCGCTATCGACTAGAGAAGAGCTAATAGGACATTTCCTAAGAGCCCTCTCGTGTGACTATTTTGAGCATATGACCGTGATCACCTTTGGTTCATTCTCGCACCTAGTACAGGTAGGTGAGAGCGTTGAATGGAAAGCTTAAGGGTAGGAATGCTAGCTTCTCGAGGGAACGGAACGCATTACCCATAGGCAGAGCTAATAATATGCCCTATACAGAGCCCAGGTTTAGGTACAACTCTGAAGACCTAGATGATCTTGTGGCGATGGTTGGGGCAGTCAAACCTTTTATGATCGACCTAGATAAGATCGATATCTAGGAGGAGGAAGATGATGGTGTTGTTAAACCAATGGTAATCAAGATCTCTGACGTCGAGACAAGTGATAACCCAGAGATGGAAACTGAAAAGTTTGAGCCGGTTGTAATAAGGATTCCTCCTGTAGAGGAATACAACCCCAAGGCAGTCCATTGGGACTATGGGATCGATGAAATTGATGCCGTGATACGGTCTGGGAGGTTCTATGCACCTAGAGAAGGGGAGACCAAGAAGAGGGACGTAACTAAGGAAGATGCCGAAAAGCTATTAACCATCGTTAAAACGAGCGAATTTGATGTGATAGAGCAGCTACGAAAAATATCGGCCCAGATCTCACTGTTAGATCATTTGTGAACTAAGAAAAACATAAGAATGCGCTGATGAGGGTCCTCAATGAGGTACACATACTTGAAACAATTAACAAAGTGCAGCTGCAAGGCTTTGTTAGTACCATCTTGCTAAAAGATCAAATTGCCTTCTCGAATGAAGATTTTCCTATGGACAGGCGAGCTTACAATAAGGCCTTGTACATATCCATAAGGTGCCATGGCAAGCAAGTGTCCCATGTACTGGTGGATAACGAGTTAGCCATTAATATATGTTATTTGGCTATGCTAAGGAGGCATGAATAAAGAGTTGATTCACACCTCTAAGGCGACCATTCGAGCCTTCGATAGAATGAAGAAAACGGTCATTGAAGAGATTGAATTAGATGTGTTCATTGGGCCAGTCAAGTTCACCATTGATTTTCAAGTTATGGACCTCCCCAGTCCTTTCGCCCTACTGCCTGGAAGGTCATGGATCCATACAGCCGGCACTGTACTTTCAACTTGCACCAGAAGGTCCGATTTGTGGTAAACAACAAGGTGATAATAGTGCATGTTGAGATAGACCGCGCATCCTATCAGAAGAGTGCTGTGCCTTATATACAGCCTGAATCCAAAGAGGAGTTTAGCTACCACTCCCTCGACCTTGTGGCTGTTGGGTTTTAATGGTCCCGGGCGCTCGTCTATACATGAATATATGTCATACACGCAATGGAAGAAAAATAATTCAAACAGCACCCTGGATTGTCTAAGAAATCCTCGTTACTTTAATCGAAAATGAACTTTCTAAAGCTAGTTTAGAAACGTATCTGGATAACAGAGGTTGGATGCAGCTTTGCTTCTTTGTCCTCGAGCCCAAGGGTGTCGCACCTTAATTCAGACACGTCCTGGAACACCCGGCGACTTTGAAGACTGAGATTCGAAGAAACGGCCACTCAGATATTGCTAGTAACTTCCTGCGGCGTTCAATCCGAACCGTTTTCCAACCAATGTGAAACACAAAATTTGTGTACCGAACTTGGTTGATTCTCGAGCGG
>JAGVVM010023138.1:0-13719 GCA_019149425.1 Psidium friedrichsthalianum | reverse complement strand
AACCGCTTGCCGCCCTCTCATCCCTCGCTCCGCTTTCCCCTCCTCCCCCCCCGCTCTCTATCTCCTCTCCCTCTGCCCGCTCTGCCCCCTCCACCCTCTCCCCTCTCTCCCTTTCCTCCTCCCCCCTCCTCCTCTTCCCCCCTCCCTTCTGCCTCTGCTCTCCGCTCCCCCCCCACCCTCCCCCCCTTCCCCCCCTCCCTCCCTCTTTCCTCCCCCTCCTTCTTTCCCTGCCCTTTCCGCCCTTCCTCTCCCTTCTCGGCCCTCCCCTCCCCTTCCCTCGTTTCCTCCTCTTCCCCTCTCTCCTCTCTTCCTTTGTGTTTGGTTGCCTAGAGAGAATCTACAACTTCCCTGTTAAACTTAAACAAATCAGTACAAAGCGCAGATACCCTGGCATCTTAGCCATAACTAGTCGTTCCCCCCTTTCCGAGCGCCAGTTATCAAGGGACGAGGCGATCCTTCTTGATTTCACATAAAATTCAATCTAGGGTGACCCTGATTACGTGGAATTACCCTGCTACCACAGCAATACTGGCCCCATGTTAACTAACAATACATTCCTTCTACACATCAAAATCAAACATGGGCAGAATGGCTAGATCAATGATTTCTTCATTACCCAAGCTATCCTACACCATGATACATAACGAACTAATTTACTTTATCCTTTAGCGGGCTTTTGGTGTAGTCTATCATGCAACAGCGTTTCATTTTCACCATCAATACCAGCCAATGCAACAAATGCTCACTTAAACGAATGTGATGCTCGCAGATCAAATCAGGCATACGCAGCTATTGATTACACAAAGAATTGAACCAAGATCACGCCAGGTTGCTTCTAACTTCTTCTCACGCCATCGCTATAATCTTCCTGGCATATTACGCGGTCAATTCAGGTTGCCTTAGGAGTGCAACTATCGTTGTGGTCCTGCTGGTGGTTTCTTGCTGGCAAACTGCGCCATAATTCTTCCTTGGATAATGCTCGCAATAGCCCCATTTGTCCCACTCGAAACATGCTCTTGTCTTCCTTGGGCATAAATCGTTCGCATGTCTCTGTCCACAATCGTGGGACACCTTGCACCACCGAAGGGTGTCAGTTTTCCCAAGGTTCTCGAGCTGGACAAACCTTCTATTATCCATCATTGGCCTCTTCCCGAAGCTCAGTCATCTAACCTAGGCATGAATCGCGACCCAGATGCGGGGTCTTTCATTTATGTCTCTTTCAAACTCTTGAGCCCTTTCATACATCGTACCATAGTACCTAAGTCCTGCGGTGATCAGTCGGTACGAAGTTTCGGCTTTATCTCTTTCCCGAATCTCCTTACCTTATCCCAAGCGTTCTCTATCATCCTAGGAGAAAACTTGGAAAACCTTGCAAATTCTACCTCGTACTGGTCTACTATCATCTGTTCTAGCGGAGCCACAGGAATTCCTCCATCTTTCTTTCCTGGGCTGGGCCTTCCAAAAATATTCTATTAAATGCTTCCCAGAAAAGTCATCCAGTTCGATACTGTACCTCATGGAAGATTCTTCCTCCGGTGGCTTTCCACCAATCATCTTGTGTACTTTGGAGTTGGTAAATGCTAATGAAACTCTTTCTTCCCTAGTAAATCCTAGTATCTCAAACGCTTTCTCCAGTGCTCCGTCTAGAGGGAGGCTGCTTTCAGGTCTCCTATTCCATCAAATTCGTGGATACAAACTTCAGAAATTGCTCCACGAGGTGAGGTGCTTATCGACCTCCATTGCCAAGAGCATTATTCCCATTTGCTCCATTCACGACAGCTAAAGCGGCCTTAGCAGATGGGCCACAGTGGCAGCTCTTCCTCAGCCTGCCTACCCATCAAGGTACCAACTTCTACCAGTACTCTTAGATATCCCCAATACTTGGGTTTTCTACAACTTGAGCTCTTGCAGTTGGAGAACCTGCAGCTTAAGCTCTGCAATGGAGCACCTGCAGCTTGAGCTCCTGAGCTAGACAATCTTCCAAACTTTTTTGCTCTACCCCTGTTGCTCATTTTCCTTGTTTTACTCACCTAAACCTGCTATAATTCCATCAAGGAATTAAAACCTAAATCACTATTCAGGGTCTTAGCAGCACACAACAAAATGCTAGGACATACATTACTAGCAATAGTCACAGAAAGGCACTAACACTATAATAAAGCTAAGGTTCAGTCTCTTACCTCGAGTCCAGACGCACCTGCCAACTTAATATAATAAACTAGCATATGGTATCTCAGTTCTAGCAACCACATGCCCAATCAAGAGCAAGCATACATACCCAACCTTAATCCAACTTAGGGGTCTATCTCCATAACTACCCTACAGATCATCAGCCTTATCACTCTAAGATCGAATAATCGCTTATCGAGCTAACCTTACTATGATACCACTTCAATGGGAGTGTCATGCCCCGAACCTGGCGGACGAGCAACATCTCGCCTCCTGCCTATTTGAACATCACCTAGCCAATATTAGCGATGGCCTAAGACTGTCGCGATCAAATGACGCTTACTAGAATTCGCACAACGGAGAAGCACAAGCCCCAGAAAAAAAAGCACATACAAGATAGGATATAGAGAAAATCGAATTTACATAACATAACATATAACAGTAAAAGTTCTATACAACCTGAGGGAAAGGTTATCATTTGATCCTCAAAAACATAAAGTGGTAAGATAAAAAACAAACGGCCAAACCAAAAACGTCACTAATCTCCATCTAGGAGTCATTGGGGGACTATTCATCCTCTGGCAAGGGCCACTCCTTCGGATTAGACTCCTTAGATATCGGGGATCTAGGTTTGCCTTCAGCCTGCTCGACAAACACATGTCTACTCCCTCAATCTCCATCACTACATCTCCATTTGACTCTAGCACCTCCATAGGATTCAGGGTCTACGACTTCGCCATCAAAAGTAATTGCATTCACTAACCCTGCGGTCCCATCGAGAGACTGAGACATCTAAAACCCTACAAAGGACCATGCCACTCTTCCTAACCTCTCCAGTCATCCACTCCTCGTATCTATGAAGGATCAAACGTCATATCTCTCGTCGATCCATACAGTACAGTTATACTCTTTAATACAAAATTTCCGTCCACGACAGGATACGTAACTATCTCTGTCTCGATCTCCTGAGGGATCCAGTGGCAGATTTGCGAATAATCATATTATGGCGAGGTTGAGAGAGCGATCATCCATAAAATGTGAGTGAAACTCAGCAAGCATACGCCTAAACTCAAGTTAGAAAGCAGCATACGTCTCATGCCAAATGTAAATCGCATGCATATTATGATTTCAAATCATATAGATGCAGATGCAGTATGCTAATGATTCTCTTAGGGTCCCTGGTGGCTCAATAACGCTTTCGGGCTGAACACACGATGGCTTAATAGCACTTTCCGGTCTCGGCTACGTGCATAGATGTCTCAGACCTGTGCCTCGACCCATGTCTA
Organism: Psidium friedrichsthalianum; assembly: GCA_019149425.1. Taxonomy (NCBI): domain Eukaryota; kingdom Viridiplantae; phylum Streptophyta; class Magnoliopsida; order Myrtales; family Myrtaceae; genus Psidium; species Psidium friedrichsthalianum. The sequence continues at coordinate 10,264 of JAGVVM010023138.1, read as the reverse complement.
AATACATGAAGTTGACACCCTTATCACTCTAGTTACCCCGTGCGAGCACGTTCAGGCGCAAGTTACAACCACCATGGCTCAACTAGTACTGCGATCAGCACATCCTTATCGCTCCATTTCTCGATAGCCCTAGACACTGTCGGACCGTCCCGCATGGTTCTATGCGCTCCACCAAACGAACATGTCTCATGCTAGTATGCAGATCAGTGATGTGCAACACTAAGTCTTCACTTAACCCGACCCATAATACTCATGAAAGTCAGCTTTGTCACATGCGCTTTGCCTCACTAGCATTTACATGGGCACACATTTCACATCAAAATATATTGACATGATAACCAAGCATCGTTACATCACAAAATCACGCAATTTGGGACTCGGTTTCCAATCTAAGTCGTCTAGGCTTGGGGGCAAGAAGTCCGATTAGACATGACAATTTCTAGTGTCCGCAAAAAAAGACCAATTCTCCTCCTATGGCTAGCAGTTAAATACTTAACATTCGGACGTTAAGAAATTAAATATTTTTCATCATAAAAATTTATCCTAATTGATTCCGTAGTGTACCCAGCATTCTAAGTCAAGTTAGAAATTGCTCACCTAAATGAAAGTTCGAGCTCGGGGACGGCGGACGACCATAGCTCGACTGAATAGTGAAACTTGGACAAGCGACGTTGGTGAGGTGGCTCGACTGAGCGATGATGAGCTCAGGCCAAGTGGCGACAAGCTTCGAGTAAACACGAGAGAACAAAAATGCAACAGCCACCTGAAGCATCTTCAATCGGAGGAAGCCAAAAAGACATGGCAGCAGCAAAAGCTCACGCCGAAGAGAGAACCCAACCGAAGGAAGAGAAACTCTAGATGAAGTAGCAAGCGGCACGAATAAACAGTGAGGACCACTAGCTACAGCAAACAGAAACAGAAAGTCCAAGAAGAAGATCCAGCAGCTGGTCAGCCGAAGGCAACAGAGTAGCGGCAAGATCCAGCCAAGGAGCTGCTGGGTGGCGACAAAAATTACCGCAGCAACCTACAACCCAGCCGAGAGAATGAACGAAGAAGAGTAGCAACACAAGCTCACAGCAGTAGCAAACAGAAGACTCAAGCAGTAGCCGTGGCAGGAAAAATGAAAGAAGAAAGAAGAAGGAGAAGCCAGCTGAGAAAAAAAAAAGCAATAGCGGCAATTGAAGCCGAGAGAAAGAACAGCAACATCAAGCACACACAGCAACAGAAGCTGCAGAAGTCAAGACTAGCCGAAGGAAAAACGAAAAAGAAGAAGAAGAAGAAGAAGAAGAAGAACCAGCTGAAGACGCAGAGGTTCCGGCGGTAGCAGCTCAAATCCCGAAGAAGAAGGGGGAGGAAAGCAACGTCAAAGAAGAACGAAGATTCAGTCGAGGGGAACCATCCGAGGAAGAAGAAAGAAGTAGAATGAAGAAGAGAAGAAATCGGCTGCAGCAGTGTCCTTCTCACATGAATAGTGAGACTCAGAAAGTGGGTAGCTTGAAATGATGAGTTTGAATGATATGAGCTTGACCTGATGATGAGCTTGACAACATGGGAAAATGCTACTCGGTTGAAAAATTTGGGGAAGTTTAGCTGAAAATTTTGCATGGGAATTGGGGGAGGACAGATGTCCATGCAGGGGTGGCTTTAGCCAAACGTGGAAGTGGATTATTAAGAATGCACACGGGGTTTGGTGGAGACAGATTGAAAATTCGGCTGGGGAAAATGTTCAGCCGAAATTGGGAGAGGTAGGTGGGTCCAACAAATTGAATTCCTTTGTCCTATAGCAAATAAAATTTGAGGGCGAGAATACAATTGGCAAATTTGGGACTGGATGGAAATTTTTGCACGATGAATGGAAATATTTTTCGGGCTTGTACGCCAAGAATTTTGACTCATTGAGGTTTGACGTGAACGAGAAATTTCTCGGCGCGCAACCAAAATTGCCTTTTGACGCGATCAACGAAATCCAACTCCGGACTGACGCTCCGACTAATTTTTTTTTCGCCCGAAAATAAATCCTCATTCCACGAAATCCAAATTTTATTACGATTCCGGAGGCCGAATTTCGGATGTCACAGCATTAGAGCCACTCACTGCTACTTTTTGTCCATCATGTTTTCTTCTTCTTTCCCCCCCCCCCCAATATTATACTTGTTATGATCGGGATGGGAAATTGTCGAAGTCATCCAATTTCCAAAGTTAATGGAGGAATTTTCAAGAGTCCGCAGATTAAGTATGGGTACAGTCAAGTTAATGAAGGAGGAGAATCTATGGAATAGTTGCTGAAGCAGTTCTACTCATTTCGTGTCGAACAATCAACACTCAAATGCATGGCGAAACCTCTTTGAAATTAAAATATCTTGATGACTTTCATAATTACCGATTGGAGTGATATGAGAAATCCAATCATGATCTTTAAATTGCAAATGAGAAGTCACTTTGCAGTGAATGTTTCTGAATTCAATTGAATAACTGTTGCTTGAATTTAACTGAAATTAATAGCTGTAATAGTCAGTGCAAACAACGAGAGAATTTGATTACGTTGATAAGCTCTTTGAGATTACTTATATAGATACAACCAAATCTCAAAAGCATGATAGATTAAATCAACAAATTATTCTAAGAATAGTCTCATTATCTCTAGCAATCATTGAATAATTCAAGAGCAATATGTTCTACGGCTGATACCATTCTTTTACCGCATTGGTTGATTTTTTCTCATGTTGATCCTTAGATCAAGAGAGGCGGCGTCATCTTTCGATTCAAGAGTCCCTAATCAACATAACCACCAAGAAGAAAAAGGAAGTGGAAGAAAAGAAGAAGCAAATAAAATAAATCCCAAATAAGCCTCATATTTGGCTCTTTGCAGGTATAGAATTCTAAAAGAGGAAAAAGAGAGGGGTAATATGGTCAGTTCATCTTGAAAGGGAGTGTCTAAGCCAAATTGGGAGTGAAAAAAAGCACACCTAAAAAGAAAATCGTGTTGATTTATGCCCATAGTAAAAAGCTACTAAGATTAGAAAACAAATAAGACCAATGAACAAGATGGATTAATTGATGAGTTACATTTTTCTAATTTGGTATCCATTCCATCTTTATACATGTCAAAGGTCCGTCCTCACTCGTGAAATTTCATTTTTGCATCAACTAGATACCGTGTAAAAGTTCGGATTTGGGACAATGAAATATAACGGCAATGATAGATATATATGGGGTTCTTGTTTAACTTATGATCAATAACGCTGATTGCACAACATTATTTTGTGATGCACCTATCTCTGGCATTGTCCGCAATTATAATTGTGTATCTATTGCAATTGTATGAGCTTTTATATCATCAATCATGAGCGAAAATATTTGTTTCCTAATCCTATATTTTCTTTTTACGACAATACGCCCATAACTTTGATATCCTAACTCCATGTCTTACGGCTGTTACATCGTATTGAGAGATTTCCTCATTGTTGACAAATTAGTGATGATGAAATTTACAATCCCAAACTTTGTTAATTATAGGTTCTGAACGATGGGTCGTCATGTAAGGAAGAAGAATCAATAGTAGACATAAAATCACCGATTTCAATTTTATATTTGTTCAAAGAAAATACTTAATCAATTACGTACGTGTAACCAAAAAAATCCTCACATTCTCTCTCTCTCCCCCCTCTCTCTTAGTGACCTCAACCCTACGACTGTGAGGCTCTCTCACTGACATATAAAGCCATGAAAATGGGGATGCTGGTTATAACATGGAGCTCACATGAGGGTGCATGTGGTCCTCTCGATCCACATGATTACATAAAGACAAAGGTCGTTTCGATTCGTACCACCTCAAATTCAAACAACAAAACGACCACGGAGAGCTGATGAGTGCAAACAAAACGACAACCTCAGGAAAACCCTAACCTCATGGTTTCGGGTGATGTCGGAGAATATTCTTGCTCTATGGACCTCGGACGTGACCTTCATTCTCACGCCTTGGCTAGGGACAAGATCAGCCCACCATTCTCACGCTCAGGGACAAGAGACCTGTCTTGTTTGTCATCGGTTTTTGGCTTAGTTTTGACCTCACATTAAAAACTCAGTTGTCTAAGTTAAGTGGTCCAACCAAAGTTTGATTCTATTGCCAGATTTCTCGATCCCATGCGTCACCTTAACAACCCTTTGCACCTTACTTATCTTAGTCATCAATTTGACTAGTTAAAGAAAATGAAGTTAGATAATTTTGATGGTAAGACATCTAACAATCGATTGTTATCGGTTTAATGTGGCGGACGTAGAATCTTATTGTTGCCTAAGAGTTCGTATGTGCAAAAAAATATTAGACGATAAACCTGAATAAAGTACAGATTGAATAAATCAAATGATCTGAGCCTAATGATTTGACATTGTGTCCTTAAGAAAAATTTGTCCCGTCCACTGGTACCCAAGGTTCTGTGGACAATTGCCTCCCAAGATAGAACATATCGCCTTTCCTATGAAGCGATGCTTCTTCAAAGAAAACCTTCGAACTCAACTTCGTAGGATAATCGCACAATTGAAATATGAAAGAGTGTCTAATGTATATTATGTGTAAGTGTCCATTCGGAAAAAAAAAATGAGGAATAAATAGTCACAATTCTAATGAGCAATGAAGAGTCACAATGAATCGAAAAGTTGCGTACGGCCGCAACGAACTGAAGAGTTACGTTCAATCGCAACGAGCCGAAAGGTGTGTCAATTATGACGAACCGAAAGGTTGCATTAGTCACGATGGTCAAACGAAATCGATCAAAGAAACATGTCTGTTTGGTCACTAAATCATCATGCCTCTTTGGTGAAAACTGATGGGAATTAATGGGCTGAATTCCCAAAAAAAAAAAAAAATAGCTAGACCCAGACCCGGGCCCAAGCCGATCCGATTCGAGTTAATCGACGGGCGGGTCGAGGTGGCGGTGTGTGTGCTGTGGACCGACCCAATTTTGTGTAGGTCTTCTCTCCTCCACAAAAGTGAAGTGCTCCTTGAAGCTTAAATCTATTAGAAAGGCTATTCTATTTAAACTCATTTCCATCATCTCTTATATTCAATATGGGACTACCTCAATTACCAACTTCTCATTTACATTTTATGAGTTTTGGGATATCAAAATTCCAACAATCCCCCACATGAATGAGAAATTCAGATATCATGACTTTTCATGTATGCATGACATGTAATGTGCGATTATTCATGAGAGAAACTACTGGGATAAAGTAGTTTGATACTTGAACGTTCCCTAGTGAGATCTATCGCACTTACTTGGTCAATCAGTAGACTTAATATCTTTAAACTATCGACCTTCCATGTAAGTCTAGATAATAGGAATCATATAACTATCTCTCAAATAAAGTTGGTTCTTGCTGTTGTGTTCGTTTTTGCCATGACACTGCCTGGTTTCATGGTGCTTCAAGAATTCGGCTTTCAAATTCTTTCTAGAAATGGCCCTCACTTCATACTCACATAGGTGATTTCTAAATGTGTGGTATATCACATATCACATACCTAAATCAAAATCATAAAAGCTTAAGCTTAACCTCCACATGTTAGTATTGTCTTTATACAGGAATGAGTAAGAGTTTACAGTACTCTACATAATCTGCATAACTTAGTTGTCCCTTTGAACCTAGATCCTGAGATCTCCAATCAACTAGGTAGATTCTCACTATGAAGACTTATTTTATAGGCCTTAGACCCATTTCCTTGAATTTTTCACAACCATCTCTCTAGTTAGGTCTTTTGTTAATAGATCCGCAATATTATCTTTGACCTCATAAAGTCAATCGTGATAATTCCACTAGAGAGTAGTTATCTTATATTTATTGTATTTCCGATGTATATGTCGAGACTTCCCGTTGTACATGACATTCCTTGCCCTCCTATTGCCGCTTGACTATTACAGTGAACACATACAGCTGGCACTAGTTGAGACTAATTAGAAATGTCTTCTAAGAAATTTTCGATGCCACTCTGCTTCCTCATCGACCTTATCCAAAATAATAATTCTACTTCAATAATAGACCTCACAATACAAGTTTGTTTGGATAATTTTTGTAACGCCCTGGATTTTCGATCCTTTTTCAGATATCTAAATAGAATGGATATATTTCATTGCTCGCACTCTAGTCAGATCTCAGTCGAGATTGATCACCTCGGATGGCTAACCAAAAGGGAATGGCGATTTAGGATCTAAAGTACGTGGACCTGACGGTCGATACGCGTATCTCCTATCCGCCGCCCGTTGGCCTGAGCATTTGCTAAAGTCACGAGTTAATGAATGTGGCCACGAAACGGATTTCTGATTTAGGACAGTCGAAGGTCTCAGAGGCTTCGCAATAAATGATTTGGACATCGTATTGGACTTCAGAGCGTTGGAATTAACTTGGAGAGCCGCGAAGGAGGCGATAAGTGAAAATGACTATTTTGCCCCCGGTTCGCTCTCGGTTCCTTAGAAATTAATCAGTGAGTTTTTGGAGAGATTAGACACTAGATTTGAGATCGTCTAGTCGTTTGCTTCGTTTTGACTGCAAATTTGCAATTTTCAAAAATTCGCTCTACCGGTCGAGTCGTCGGGTCCGTTTTTCTTCGCAAAAAAAATAAAATCAATTAAATCCACCTATACCGCCACTTGTCCTCATCTAATTGGCTGCCCATTTGACTTCTTTGACCCGCCATGACACATGGCATGCTTGGATTGGCTTGTTGATTGACTTTTCTCCAAGCTTGTTGAACAAGCTTGCCCTTGGCTTGCAAGACAAGCTTTGGCCAGCTACTCTTGCCTCTCTCTCTCCTGTTTGAAGCAAAAAATTCACGTGGAGGAGCCCCTGATTCTGCTCCCTTGCTGCTGCTCACTCCCTCTCTCTCAATTCTCTCTCTCGGTTTCTCGCGGGTCCAGCGCGCGTCCGGAGGAAACGACTCGTTCGGGGTCGTCCGAACTCCGAATCGCGCACCGTTTTCGGCTGTGTACTCGTAAGACCCTAAGCTTCGATAATCTTCAAGCGGATCACCCAAAAGCCTCCTACAGAAATCACAGTACCGAATCAAAGTCAGCCCTCCTCAGTTCGGCTTTCTGCTGCTGTTTCGGTAGTGTTTTGCCATTTTCGCGGCCTTCCACTCGTCGGTTCAATTTCCGACCAACAGTAAGTTTCTTCGTCTTTGTCTCCTTGAAATTTTAAATCAAAAATCACCCCAAGATCAACTCTAGAACTCTCGGAATTTCAGTTGGAGCGAGAGGTGCGCGAAGCTGTTTACTTTCTGTTTTGAGTTTCTATTCCAGCTCTGTTCGTGGACTTTCCAGCTTGTTGAGGTGAGTAAACTTACCTGATATGTTGTAGAGTAAGTGAGGGTGATTAGTTGAGTTATTAGTTTGCCAAATGACAGAAATTCTAGGTAGGTATTTGGGCTAAAAATCTGACCTGTTTAGTACCGGTTTGCTAAATTTGTTGCTGTGTTGCTGCGTGTATTCGGTGTCAATTTTAATCCTAATTGTGTTGTCATTTTGTGGGTGTTTGATGACTAGTTAGAGAGGAGATGCTGCCCAAATTTTCGGTGACAAATGGGGCATCAAAACCGGTTCTGTTTCAAGTGCAGTGTGCTGGAATTTTTGGTTTATAAACTTGCTGTTCTGTTGTGACTAATTGGGAACAAAAATATGAGTATATTGAAGTGCATAAGGTGACCGAATAGACTATGGTGCATGTGGGAGACCTAGATGGTTTATTGTAGATTAAAATTTAGAAATATGGGATTAATCGGCACTAATACCTTCAATTGTGTACATGCGTGCATATCATGATTAATTCGCGGTTTATTCGACGTGAATTAGAGGTGAAATTACTCCGTATCAAAGCTGGTTCCCACGAGTAATAGTAAGTTATGAGAACGACACTGAGTTTGTTGGTTCGCTTAGTGATACATTGTCAATTGCTTGTAACTGATTGTCGACGTCGGGGATTGCCTGACTAATGCCTGTTGTGTTAGAAAATATGCATTTGAAAGTACTAAATGAGTATGCTGAGTTGTCTAGCACGATACATGAGATTGGCAAGTCGTTCAAGTTGAGATCAAGTTGTGCTCGGCCGACGGGACTGGCGCGAGAATTGGAGCGATAGGGGTGAGAATGGCTCGACCAATGCGATTGGTACGAGAATGGGCGGTGTCGTAGTTCCGGCTTGCAGTCTCTTCGCTTGCGAGGGCGCCTGAGCGTGCACGGCACGGGGCAGCTGGAGAGATAAGGTGCCAGCCTGTGAACGCTTTATGCGTGGGTTCGAGGCACGGCCTGTGGCGCTTTATGCGCGGGCAAGAGAATCTCATGAAATGAGAACGAATCATAGTAATTCTGAGAAAGTTATCTGTGCCTATCAGATGTCTAGTCTTGACATTGAATTGCATGTATTGATTGACGATAATAAATGAGTCCGACGTGGTATGTGGTATATGTTCGTATTTCGCATGTGGAATTCTATTCGCATGAGCATGCCTATATTTTGGCTGTACGTTTACTCACTGAGTCATATAGACTCACTTGAGGCTGATCGCCATTACAGATCCGCGACCGTGATGGAGAATTTAGGCGTACTTTTTGGGGAGCCAAAGGAGATTGAGAAGTGGGAATCTTTTTATCCCGGACCCGATAATGTATTGTATAGGCGTGTAGAGAGTCTAGTGTGGGTTGACGAGGGTACCACTTTTTGGAGCCTCTCAGGTTTGAGGCATGGTATGAGAGGCGAGGTCTAGATTTTCAGGGACCTATCATCGGTATGGATGTGGATGTGCAGAGCGAGGATGAGTTTGGAGTAGTTGAGCCAGTGAATTTTGGGGAGAGGTGATCAATCCAGATCCCATGGAGGTGGTGCCCGATGAGCATTGGCCGATGGAAATTGACGGCCATGAGGAGGACCCTTATGATATGGAGCAGCTGGCTGCTGAGCCCGAGTTTGTGGAACCTGAGGAGTCTGACCCTGAGGAGCTGGTCTTCGGAGGATAGCGGAGTTGAGTCGGACTAGGGTTGGGGGTTGGTTGTTAGATTTTGGGGGTATGGCACTTGAGCACCATTTTTTAGTGTGCCACTGTCAGGGCTGTTTCTCTTTACTAGCCAGTTCGTAGGTTTTGGCATATGTTTTTATCTATGTAAATGTGTGTGAAATATTTTATATAATAGTCATGTATATAAACAGTGTTGTGAGTTTAAACTTTGAATTGGCTACTGTCGATCTACTATCTACAGCATGTCATGTTTGTCGGAGTAGAGTAGACGCTTGCGATTGCGTTTCGTTAAGCCGTCGTTTGGCCGCGATGTTTTTCCTGGGCGATCGCAATTGGTTTGGCCATCCGACGAGGCTCGCGTATCGGAGGCTCTGTCGCGGGGTCGCTCGAGAGGGCGGGGCGTGACAATTTTCAAGAGACTCTCCCCCTACCAAGTATTAACACATACCCACTTATGGATTTTGTGACTCTTGTACTAGTTATCCATTTGCATCCAATATCCTTTAAAGTACCGCTATATACTCTGTGTAATTTAAAGCATAATTTTGAGTATGCTTTAAATAGCCTACTACACATTTACTAGCTTTTCAATAGTTTTCATTTGGACTAATTGCAAATCGATTAGCTTGCTCACAGCACAAGCTATGTCAGGTCTAGTACAGTTCATGACATTCATTAAACTACCTACTATATTAGCATATTCCTTTGAGCATTACTTTCACCAGTATTCTTTGAAAGATGTAAATTAAATCTATCGGGGTCTTTACTGGTATGATGTTTAAATTCTTACATTTTTCAAGAATCTTCTCAATGTAGTGAGACTAAGATAGAGTTAATCCTTCATAAGTCTTATGGATTTTAATCCCTAAAATAACATCTGCGACCCTTCTATCTTTCATATCAAATTTGCTTGTGAGCATGCAATTGGTCGCCTTGATAACGTATTATCACTGCCATTTATGAGCATATCGTCTACATACAAGATAAAATGACAAAATCATATCAGTGTTCTTAAAACATATACACATTTATCACATGATTAATCTTAAAATCATTCGTCAACATGACTTGGTCAAAATTAGCATGCCATTATTTTGGTGCTGTTCAAGCCATAGAGAGACTTAATAAGCCGACATATTTCTTCTCTTGTCCTGGAACAATGAAATCATCAGTTTGTTCAAATACATTTTTCTCCATATCCTCATTTAAGCAGCCAATTTTCCACATTCCATTTGAGGATTTCAAGCTATATACCGATATGGT